>JARVGS010001454.1:41906367-41921599 GCA_031762315.1 Hypsolebias antenori | reverse complement strand
TGGTAAATGGGGGGTGGGGGTGGATAATTTAATTCTCCTATCATCAACTCATTAATCAAATAGGCCACACAGAGAAATGCGAGAATATCTTTTCAACCCAAGTTTAATCCTTGCAAGCGGGTGCGGCGTTGAAAACAGGCATACAAGATGTTATACGAAGCCCTGATCACAAGGTCTGCCCACGGACACAGAGTTAGTAAATACTCGTTATCTGATGGAGTCAAGGTCAAGACACGACTCTGCTCCACAGCTCACAGTTGTTGAAGGTATCAGAGTTCATCAGGCTCCTCTCTGAGTAGACAGAAACTGTCTGGACTTAACACACATGGTCTATATCAACTTAACATTAGTAAGTGAAAACATCCATGACCTTGACATAACTTCCCCTTCAGTGGGGGTTCTGAATGAATGTTTTTAAATGCGGGGGGTGGACATGTCCCCTTCACATATAATTGTTGTGACGTCCATGTATTCATCAGATATGTACATGTCGTATGAAATGATTTTTAGCTCAGAGAAGTGTTTTTGAATCTTCATTTAGGGCATCAATCCCAGTTTGTTTCCTGTTTGTGTCGTCTTATTAAAAAAGTTTTGAACTTGAATTCAGCTGCTCTGCTGATCATGAAACATAAAAGAAGTCCTTGTTCTTTTCTCTTCCCTGCTTTGTACATTTTGTCACGTTTTTATCTCCTTCCTTTCTCTCCTCGAACACATTCCTGTGTGTGTTTTCTGAAATGAAGCTCTCAGTTTCATTGTCGTCTTCTTTGCTGCCAAACCCATAAATATAGGAATAGGTAGAAGTTGACCTTGGTGTTGTTCTCCCTCCTGTTCGTGTCCCTCTCCAGCCCCTCTGGTATGTCTGTCTGAATTTGATTCGATTATTTTCTGCGTCTCATTTTCTTTTATCTCTGCTCTCGTTCTTGTGTCCTCTGGCCACGTCTTTGTGGAAATATGTTGATTTAAAGTTGATGTTGTGGCTTTGACTGGTGGCTCTGCTGTTTACTGATATGTGTTTGATGGTGTTTTAAGTCCAGCGTCAGATTTTTAAAACTACTTCATATTCCTCCGCTTGGTGAGCAGATGTCTTTTCCTGCTTCCTGTTTTATTGACATAACTGCATCGAATCAGTGCCAGGGCCCTCTCCTCACCCAGGGGATTGTTGGTATTTGATTTGGGCTCTGCCTCCATCTGGACTCGAGCAGCAGAGGAAATTGCAGTGAAATGATGTCTTCCTGCGTCCAGTGTACCCTTGGCATGCTGGGAAATTTTAAAGGAGAGCAGCCAGGTGGTTTACTTTGTTAACAGATTATAGTTTCACCAGGATGAAACAAAGCTGTTAAATATTTCCCGTCAACATTAAGAAGAGCAAAGCGCTGGGGGAGGGGAGACATCAAGATCTGATGTGTGATGGTTTGAACATTTTTACACGCCCGCTGAAGGTGGAGGTTTTGTGTCGTCGTCTCCACACATCTGTCTGTAAATAAACCTTCTGTTGTCCAGAACTAATATTGTTTGAAATTTAACAATAATTAGAAATTATTGTCAAATTTAAAAAGAAATGTTGATTTGTTTTACATGTAGTACCATGTTTTACCACTGGATGGCAGCATAAGACTGTTTGAACTGAAGGATGGATAGTGAGGGAGCAGGCAGTGTGTCTCTTTAAGATAGATGGAGGGATGCCCCTTGACGTGACATGGGCTGTCTCTCTTTGGTTCTCAAAATGGCGGACGCTCTTTGTGGTTTGAGCTCTTTAGCATAGCATTCGTCACACAAAGCTTCAAAGCAAAATTATTTAAAAAAAATCTGTAAACAAGTTCTCAGTTTCTTTATCCAGAGAAAAACAACTTTTTAGACAAAGGCACGAGTTTCAACTGTGAATTTTGGAGCTTTGACAAGACGTTTTTTCCCGAGATCGGCCTGTTAGCTTAGCTCGTAGCTTAGCTTCTCAGCTTAGCTGCTTTTAACGATCCAAAAACGTGATTTTGGGACAGTTAAAACTGATTTTCAAGAGAAAAGAGAGAGGGAGGGGTCAGTGAAGAACACCAGAGTTGAACCTTTTGTCCTCCGGTGTCTTCAGTAGAAAGAGAGACATGAGGAAACGATAAAGCTGATAAATTAAAATGAGGTTGATAATTTTCATTCATCATGCGATTAATTGATTTATTGTTTATCACAACAGGCTTAGAGATGGTGTAGAGGCAGGGCAGCCGGCTCGGACCCGAACGTCCCAGATTCAATCCCTGATCACTGCATACCACGTGGTGTCTCTGGGCAGCACACCTCATCCCCAAAATGCCCCCCGGATGCTTTCAATAGCTTCACACTGCACCACCTGGTGGTGGATGGGTTAAATGCAGAGACTTAATTTTGCCATTGTATGGAAACATAAAGTGATGACATTGTGTGACATTATTATTATTATTATTATTATGTTATTTTATTGTAAGATAACTTTTTTTTTAATCTCCCACTTCCCCCGGACAGAAGGGCAATTATGTCTTTACTTCTGTCTGTGTGTTCGTCTGCACCTTTAAGGAAATATTTCATGAGCCAGTGGACATGTTTTAATGAAACACTCAGAATGTAATCAACTACAACTGGTTAACATTTGAAGTCAACCCAATTAAAAATGGTTGCCACAGCTAAAATGCCTCATCAAACCTCAAAATAGCAACATCTGGGTGAATTTTATACGTAATGAGACATAATGAGCTAAACTGTGGTGTGGTGATGGCTGAGAGTAATCCCCATCACATCCTCTGAAAGCCAGCACATCTTATAAAAACTTGTGAGATTGAGCTTGGAGTGAGTTTTGACCGAAACTTCTAAAACACTGTCTTCTCTCGACACATGACGCTCTAAATGTGAGACTTGGGCTACGTCCACCCGGTCCGATACGAAACCATCTCAGATTTTATCACGACCATCTGAACATAACAGATCTGACTTTTTTTCAAACCTGACCCGGTCCTTTCACGTGTGGTTCTGAATCTGATACATGTCGTGTGTTCTTCAAATGGACTGCAGTCTGAACAGTAAAGAACAAACTCCAGTTGTGTAGTTTGTTCACTCTGCATGTTTTTATCTGAACCGTGAATTCCTACCTGAGCAGAACAGCTGGCACCGTCCTCCATCTTCAAAATGAATTGCTCTACCAGGACCTGCAGCTCACTTAAGCTCCACCCCCCGACAGCCAAGCACCTCTGTTCTCTGATTGGATCGTTAAATTTGTGATTGACAGGACATCAACCAATCAGCTGAGAGGAGGAAACATGATAATTCGTATTTGAAGTTGAAACTTGCGCGTTAGAGATACTAAGCTCAGAGTTTTACATGTAGGTTGTTTTTTTTTTTTTTCGTTAATTTATTCAATTTTCACTGCACTTTACATTTTATAGTCTCAAAGTGTTTTAAACAAATCTTAAAAAAAAAAAAAAACTACCTACACTTGCTCAAAGCAGAAATTCTTTACCATTTTATTTTACAAGATCAAAGAATTCACAACTCCACCATCTGATTCACAGCACAGAACATCTATAATAATAATAATATATTAATATTATTATATTATTAGAACATCTAAGACTGAATTTATGCCCAGAGAAAAGAAAGTCTCATCATCTGACTTTACCTCAGTGAGGGGTGAGCCATCCATCCATCCATCCATCCATGCTTTAATATTAATGACACTAACCAGCTTAAATCTGGGAACTCCGTTCGTCCATCCATCCATCCATCCATCCATCCATCCATCCATCCATCCATCCATCATCTTTATCTGCTTCTTCCTTTTTGAGTCACGGGGGTCACTGGTGTCCATGTCCAGCAGTCACTGTGTGAGAGGAGGAGGACAGCCTGCAGTCCATCACAGGGACACATAGAGACAAACGAGACAAACAACCGTTCACTCTCAGTCACAGCGAGGGATTCAGACACTTTAGAGTTACCAATCACCCTAACGTGCACGTCTTTTTCCGTTCTTTTAATGTCCATGTCCTGGATGACAGTGAATCTACAGCAGCACCTGATGCTAACGTTCGTGTCTGACAGTACCGACATGAACGTGATGGGATCAACACTTTTGATTTTACCTACACTGCATCACTCGCGCTCCAACAACACAATCCTGATCCGATGGTTCTCCTGAATCTCACATACTAACATCCATACTTCCTGAAACACGGCGTGTTGCGAGTGATGTCACAGTCTCAGGACCGTCAACGGTCCACGCTGGAGTCTGATGGAGGTCACGTGTTAAAGATGACATGAAAGACCACACAGAAACATCTGATCGGAGCAAAACATCATATTTGGACCTGCAGTGTGAACATCGTCTGTCGTGAAAGGTGGTGGGTGACATGCATTCATTGAAGAAAAGCTCATTTCTTTTATTCACTGTAATTTTATCAGGTTGTTCATATTCAGTGACTTGTGGAGTAATCAAGGTTGAGTTAAACATTTGGATTTAATCATCTGAAACAGGTTTCTGAAGTAACACACACACACACAGCATACAGAAGACAGCAGAAGATCTGAAACTAACCCTGAGGCCCCTCCTCAGTAACAGTCCACCTTGTTGGTGCAGTAAATTAATAAGTGCAGCGTGTTGTGTGAATATTGATGAGAACACCCAAACCTCTCCTCCAAGGGCTAATTTATTTTTCTCATTACTTCCAATCGCTGTGCGCTCCCACCAGAGCCCGGTCCTAAGACTGTTGTCTCTCTGTAGACACGGACTGCACATTCATCCTGAAGAGGTTTTATTCCTTTCAGAGTCTTCTGGTGTTCCAGCAGCGTATGGATCCCTGCAGAACTTTAACACTGTAGACGTTCTCATGATCGGCTGAAGCAAAATGTGAAACTACTGTTGATTCTTTTAAATAACTCTTTATTGGAGGGAGGGTGTGCAGTGTGCCGTGCGCAGTCCCACAAAAAAACAAACCCACGGTTGTTTTATTTTATGTGATATAGAATCATAAATCATTCATCATAAATGAAAGTCTTGATATGAAAAATGTGTTAATAGAAATTAAAGGCTGTTTAAAACTTTTGCACAGAACAATAAAACAGTAAATATGTGCAGGAATTTTCCATTTTACAAGTTATGTGTTTGCAGGATAAAGTTTTCTATGTGAGTTTAGGAGACAGATCATAAAACTTTTGCTTTATGGTTTTAACAGTTACCTCCAGCTTCATACAGACAAGTGTTTGTGTTGGATACAAATCTCCTCCGTTCATCTCACTGACTCCAAGAAGCCGCGCTCGAGGGCACGAGAAGATTTTTAACTGGTTTTCTTGCAAGGACGGACTTTCACCACATGTTGCACAGATGTTCAGAAGTTCTACATCATGGAGCCCAGTCAGGAAACTCTGCCACGAGCAGCGTGTGAGACTTATTTTTATAAACTTATCAGCTCTCACAGGCAGACACTGATGACCTCGACCCCCCAGCTGCACATGCAGCTTTCACTCTGAGAGAGAAACAAACTCTCTCAAACACATGGTTCATGGGCAGTAAACATTCTCACCCATTAAAAAAAATCCATAAACTTTGACCAACATTCCCTTACAGTTTGTTAGCAAAATATCTATTTAACTTCTACACAAAATGTACTTACAACTGTCATAAAGTAGTTATTAGAGGATTAACATCTGGAGTCTGCTTGATGCAAAACAAGCACATTTAACTGATGTTGTGAAACTCAGAAGGGTGTGGTAGTAGCCGCGAGTCATACTCAGTACATGCACTAAATGTTTGAAACTTTAGCGTGCACGGTGGTGTGATTTTAACAGATTTCTACTTCTTCGGGACGTCTTTCCCCAGATTATGGATTTTAAATATGTGCCATCTTGAGTAATTTATTTATTTTATTCAGACTGCAAATAAATTAAAAATAATATTAATAATTTTCAACATCTGCCTGAAAGGTGAATAAATAAAATAGAAAAATGCATATCTGCTCACCAAATTAATTGGATGGATTTAATTAGTGCATTTTGCAGCTGAATTAAAAAAGAACATGAGAGTAAGGAAACCAGCCAGGACGTTCATATTTATTATTTTCTGCTAATAACAGAGTCCATGTTTAATCCGTCCCCACAGTGAAGCAGACATTCTTATTATTACTTGCTGATTATTATTATTTCAGGTGTTGTTATTGTGGCCCATGTTTTCCTGCGGCGATGCAAATGCCTCATTTTCATGATAATGCCGACTCGTCCGAGTGTCGCTCCTCGATGTTTACGACTGAGAGGAAGCACGAGCCGTCGGTCCATCAGGGCTCCTCGCTCGGTAAACAACGTCTGAAAGAACTTTTCATTTCATTCTCACCAAACAGTTCTACTCCATCAGGTTAAATGTTTTTATTTTCATTCAGTATATTTAAATAATTTCTGCTTCCTCTTATTGAACGTCAAGCTTGTCTGTTTTTACCCATTCTCTGGCTCTGCTGGACATTTTTCCTCTGTTAGATGATAGACACGCCTGAGAGCTACAAGTCAAATGCAGTGATTTGTGCTGCAACACCGAGAACTTCTTCAGGAAGTACCAAGTTCATAACAGTAGTCATGAAAGTTTGTAATTTTTTTTTATAATGTTCTATATTTCTGGATCAATATGACCTAAAACATCTTCAGATTTTCACACAAGTCCTAAAAGTAGATAAAGAGAACCTAGTTAAACAAATCAGATAAAAATATCATAGTTGGTCATTTATTTATTGAGAAAAATGATCCAGTTGTATGTATTTGTGCTAAAAGTATGTGAACCTGTAGGATTTGCAGTTAGTCTTTTGGATGACGGATGAAACGTCTCAACAGAAATAGAAACCATCCTGATATCCTGAGTGAACTTTGATGTTTTAAAACACTTTGGCCATGGCTGCCTCAGAGGAATCGACAGGGGAGAGGGCAGGCCCCAGAAAACATCTGATCACATCAAACTGGTTGATCCACTGTGGGTGTGCTGCTTGTGGGCCTCAGTTTGTGGTGGCTCCTTGGACTAATGAAGTCCTTTGGATGAAGGGCGAAACATCTCAACAAAAAGAAAGAAACCATCCAGCTGGCCTGACTGGACTTTGTTGGTTTGTCTAAAGTTCTGTTGGTTTTATTAGAACAAATAAAAACAAGAGTGTCATGTATTGAGTTGCCAGGTAAAAGTTACAAAACAATGTTATGAAATTTATCTTAAAGTATATTGATTGATTGATTTGATTGATTTAACTTTTCTGTCTTCTTGATGGGAATGTGACAAAGTTCAGTCTGGTCCCAGAACAGTCCTAGGTTTGGTTCCAGGACCGTGTTCTTATCCGTCGCTCACACTTTAACATCAGTGGGGTCTTTTTTTATACAGCAAGTTATAATTTACAGTCAGGATGATGTTGTTACTAAAATGTCCATCGTTTTCACCTCTAGTCTCTGATGGTTGTTGATCTTTGACTTTCTGATTGGATCACATAATGCAAATATGAAAGTAACATAATTCAAGATATCATGCTCAGATTATTGATAAATTGTCAATAATGACTGTCAGCTACGCCAACTTCTAAAACCAGTTCTAAAAAACAGAATATTTCTCATTTCTTTTTTCCAAGGTGAGCTGGCTCCAAAGGTCACTCATCTAATCGGTCCATTAATGTCTGTCCAGTGGTTCATGAGATATTTTGCTAACAGACAAATAACGTGTCTCAATCAGTCAACTTTATTTATACCCTTAGGTAGTTTTGGTTACAGTGAGGTGAGTCAGCTTTCTTGCCAGACTGGTAACTTTACACAGTCATACAATAAGTATAAAAAAATAAATATGATTAAAACTGGCCTGGTGCTATGCTAAGTTGTATTTTGGAAGCTTGCAAGAACAAAACTGGTTTTGTACCACTTAATTTTACATCTGGGAATCAAATATCTGTGTCCCGATGGGAGGAGCCTGAACTGGCACGATGAGACACATCTGGATGTGGAGAACCTCTGCACCTGCCTGGAGTACAAGGACTCTGGGCTTAGCTGCTTCTCAACCATCGACTTACTGGACCATTTGACTGGTTCAGTTCTTTTTTTTTTGTTTGTTTTTTTTTTGTTTGTTTTTTAGAATTTATTTATTCATTCATTTTAAAAAAAGACCTTATAATAAACATTTACAAAGAAAAGAAAGAAAACCAATACAATGAAATGAAATGTAGCAGAGAGAAGAAAAAAATTCTTATCTGATTCAAGTCGAGGAGTACCGTATTTTCTGGTGTATAAGTCGCTTCAGTCAAAAAAAGCATCATGAAGAAGAAAAAAAACACAAGTCTCGTCAGCATATGTCACATTTATTATGCATTAACTTAATGGTCAAAACAGCTTCGTTTAGCCTGGACGGTGCAGCTTCATCCATCCATCCTTCCATCCATTCATCCATCCTTCCATCCATCGTGGCCGGAGCTGCTAGCTCTCCGTTCCTCCACCTGCACCAGCTGAGTGAAGCAAGCGTGCACGGGAAAACTCGCTGTTGCAGTTCTTCAAAATTTAAAGCATCAGTCAAACATTGCGTTATGAATACGAAAAAAGTATATGTCACTTCAGCGTATAAGTCACAGGACTGACAAATCTATGCTAAAAACTGCAACGTATACGCCAGAAAATACGGTAAATTGCAATTTGTTAAACAAAGCTCTTGGCCCTCAGAGTGTGGGTTAGGATCAGTCCCAACAACTGCTCAACATCTGTAAAACTGACTTTTACATGTATAATTACACAGAAATGTGTGTATTTCTGTGTTTAGAATGTCATTTGGCTGTGGTGGCCATCTTGGATTTTGTTAACTCCTGCAGTTAATCAGTTTCAAATGTAAGACGTAATGTTTAGATTATAAGTTTCATCACAATATGTTCTGTGGTTCATGACATTTAATAAAAGCACAAAGGTGTAAAAACATTGTGTCTTCAGGTGGGGGGAGAGAAAAGACCCTGAACGTGTCGCGGTGAACTGCGATAAAATGTGTCTGAATTATGTTATATTATAGATTATAGATTATATTTTCTATGTTTGACTTTAAGAGCTCTGGAAATGACATCGCTGCCCCCACAGATGAACTTTGTATTAAATTAGCTGAAGAGGAATAAACAGAAACATCTCCAGGCCCATCCAAGGTTCTGCTCATGAAACAGGTCCACATGATGGAGCTGCTCATGTTTCGGTGTATGTTTGAGTTTTTTTTTTTTTCATCTTTCCTGTGTTTCCTGGTTTGTTTCAGTTCGTCTGCTCCCTCTGTAGCTGCCCGCTCCTCAGAGTTCTGCATTCAGATCCTTCTTTGTTTCATTTCTCATCATCATCATCATCGTTTTTAAAAGAAAAGATGATGCAGTCAGCTTGTAAGCTTGCCCCTGTGTGTCCACGTTTTTAAAAGATCTTAAAATGACGTTTTCAAAGAGTGAAGAAGAAAAAGAAGCGGCAATTTCTCAAACGTGAACAAAATCAGAAACTGACGGGAGAGCAGTAAAATTAAAAATGTGACCAAAATGAGAAAAACAAAGAAAAAGTGATAAAACTGTTGGATGTAAATGATCAGACATTTCAGGGAGAGGCCTTTCTGCCTGGTTGTTGCAGCCGCTCAGGGACAGACGAGCAGTCAGCCATCATCAGGCATTCAAATCACCAACAGCCCCCCACCCATGCCTCCATCAGAGCCCGTCGCTCCATCACCTCCAGTCACATCGTCTCAGATGTTACAGTTAACTGTCTACGAGCATGTGTGATGCAGTTTGTTCATAGCATGTTTAATAAAGAAACTTTAACAGAGTAACTATCAAAAAGTTACATTTACCTGGAAAAGTACATTATTTGATCTGTCAAACAGCTCTTGCTTCAGTATATATATATGTTTTTAAAGTGTTTGAGTTCTTTTAAAGTGGCACCAGCAGCTGATCTCTCAGCTCTGTAAACATGTAAAAGTTTTTATTATTCTTATGATTTGACTCGTGAGCTCCTCGCAGCTCAACAATAAAAATTAAAACGTGTGTAGAGCTGCAGATTACTGCAGAACGTTTTCAACATCCTCGCTGTCCAACAACCTCCAGTCATGATGAAGAGCTTTGATCCAGAACCGTTCAGAGAGCTCCTGCAGGGAGGAGGTGCAGTCCAGCTGGAAGATGTTCTGCTGGGGCTCAACTCTGGCACAGCGCTTGAGCTGAGGGGGGGACAAGGACGGAGGGGGGTGGATACAACGGAGCAACAGGGGAGAGATATTCAGCTCCAACCATCTGCCAACTCCGACTCTGCCAACACAAACACACACAAACTGCAACACACTGCCTCACACACACACACACACACACACACACAGCTTCACTGACAGGCAGAGCAGAATGTGTCTCGAGTGGCTTTTAGATCCTCAACATATAAATACTCTGAAGAAAGTTTAAACCACACTTTAAATCTTTACGTTTCCCTTCTGAGGATCCAGACCTGTTGTTAACGCCGTGGTCCTGACCAGAGGGTCTGATGTTCCACACGTCTTTCACAGTTGTCCTTCAGTTCACTCACCTCACAAAGTGTCATGTGGGGGGAAAAATACTGAAAAATGGACAGAATAAGTGTCAGAAACAAACAATAAATCCAGTATTAATAAATAATAATAAATAAATGCTGTGTTTCACTGGGCTGCAGCTCAGACATCTTGATGCTTCAAGTCTGAACCTGTCACCAGCCTGTCATGATAACCAATAAATTTATTAATCGCATAATAAATGATAAATATCAACCTCATTTTCATGTATCAGCTTTATCGTTTCTTCGTGTCTCTTTCTTCTGAAGACACTGGACGACAAAAGGCTCAACTCGGGTGTTCTTTAATGAGCCCTCCCTTTCTCTTTAAAAACTGTTTCAATCATCCAAAATCACGTTTTTGGATCATTAAAAGCAGCTAAACTGAGAAGCTAAGCTATGAGCTAAGCTAACAGACCGACCTGGAGAAAACCCTCCGTCTTGTCAAAGCTTCAAAATTCACAGTTTAAACTTTGTAAAAAGTTGTTTTTCTCTGCAAAAAGAAGCTGAGAACTTGTTTACTGATTTTTTTTTATTATTTAAAAGCTCAGTGTGACAAATGCTAAAGAGCTCAAACCACACCGAGCATCCGCCATTTTGACAACTGGAGAGAGACAGCCCATGTCACGTCAAGGGGCCTCCCTAACATTTTTCCTAGAGACACGCTGCTCGCTCCCTCACTATCCATCCTTCAGTTCAAACAGTCTTAAACTGCCGTCCAGTGGTTGAACAAAGGTACTACACTCGAAACAAATTGAACATTTTTTTTGTAAATTTGACAATAATTACTAATTATTGTCAAATTTCAAACTTATCATTCATTGCAATAATTTCTGAGACAATTAATCGCCCAGCAAATGTTTCCATCATGACAGGCCCACCTGTCAGAAAAGTTGATGAAACAATTTTTACCTTGTAGTTATTGCAAAGTGGCCTCAGATCTGTCTCAACCCATTCTCAGTTCAGTAAACTGTTTATTTATTTATTTATTTTTCCACTATGGGAGTGAGCTGTTTGTTGGACTCAGTTTGTTTGGTGGCTCCTCTGACTGAAGAAGTCCTTTGGATGAAGAGCGAAATGTCTCAGCAAAAAGAAAAATAAACCGCTCAGATGACCTGACTGAACTTTGTCGGGTTATCACCTGGATGAATGAGCATGAACTTTGCCCTTCTCCGTTCAGTGTCGATGGATCATGGAGCAGCTGAGCTGCGTTTCCAGCTGCAGCTTTACAGACGACAACCAGAGCTGCAGCCTGAAGAGGTCAATGAGACACAAATGATAATCTCATCACTCCAGACGTCTTCTTCACTTGATTCAATACTAAACGTGGGCTGAGGTGCATCAACAGATGCATGGCCTAGAAGACACTTCTTCCAGCTGTGCACGGAAACGTACGCAGAGTTTTTAAAAACAAGCCATGAACTATCCTGGGCTCGTCACCTGTCACACCATCAGAGTCCAGTGAGACGCCTGCAGAGCCGAGCGACTCCGAGTCTGAAGCCCTGGACTGAAACTGAAACACAACAGCCACAGCTGCAAGACCTTCAGAAGATCTGAAGAACGTCTGATTCATACGACATGACCAGAGGATTTAAAGGAGATGTTGTAAAGTCATGGGAGATTGATTCAAACATTGAGCTGAAGAAAATACATTCAGTTATTAAGAAGTGCTTCAGTCATCATCATCATCATTTCTGACCCCTCTGAACCCAGAGTCCATGTTGGTTTGGATCAGAACCTTGAACATCTGGGAGGAGTTGGTGCCACCTCAGAGACAACGCTTTGATCTGATCTGGTGCTGTACCTCCAGAAATACTGATGACATCACGTTTTAAAACTGTGTGTGCGTGCGTGTGTGTGTTAATCAGCTGAGAACAGAGGATTAGTGGCTTCATCACGCTGATAGATGAAGGTTATTAATAGAATTAGGCTGCGTTCATGTCACCGCCGAGCGCTCGCTGCTCCTCGCTCATCTGACACCTCACAGGATGTTTTGTAAACAAGGAGACAGACGGCCGAGTGGACCTTGAATGCATCACGTCATGTTTTTTTAAAAGCTGTGTGTCTCATCAGATAATTTCTGTATCCAATAATTCATCAATCCATCCATGGATGCACTCAGCGGTCCAGTCGTTTATTACTCTGTTCATCTGCTCACTCATTCACTTTCCATCCGTTTGCTCTTTTTATCTTCCTCCACACCATCTTTCTGCCAGTCGCTCTTTTTATTTATCCATCAGCCCATCACTCTGTTCATCTCTCCCTCCCTTCTTCGATTTATAACCTTCCATTTATCGACCCGGTCCATTCACCCGTCACCGCGTCTCTGTCGTTTATCCATCATTTATTCATGTATCATTCACTCACTCATCCATCCATCATCTCAGCTGCATTTGCTTTGATGCTTTCAAGCACCTGTTTTATCAGTCGGCCATGTTTTCATCTCTAACATGAATCAACGAGTTCATCAGATAATGAGTTCATCGTTCAGTCGCTTCATCCAGTTTAGTATTGAATCAACACAAACATTTTCATTCAGTCATCAGTTCATCCATCTGTCCATCCATCCATCTATCATCCATCTGTCATCCGTTTGTCCACCCATTCATCTATTCTTCCATTCGTCCATCCATCATGGCAGCACGACAGCTCAGTGGTTAGCACTGTTGCCTCACAGCAAGCAGGTCCTGGGTTCAATCCCTGGTTGGACCTGGGTCTTTCTGTGTGGACTTTGCATGTTCTTCTCGTACTTGCATGGTTTTCTCCAGTTACTCCGGTTTCTTCCCACAGACCAAAAACATACATGTTGGACTGACTTCAGGTCCAGGCCTCCTTTGAAAAAGAGATCTGTGGTCGCAGTGGAATTTGCCTGGTTCAATAAAAGTTAATAAAATAAAGGTTAATAAAAAATACAGTAAATCATCCATCCACCAATTACTGGTCTGACCCTGGAGTGATGTCCTTGAAACACGTCCAAGAAAAGAAAATATATATATTTTTCAGAAGAAAGAAGGAAATATTAATGGGTAAGCTGATCCTCCTCATCTGACTGGTGTTGATGAGGAGGACCAGCAGCTCCTCTCTGAGCTCCTCTCAGATGATGGCGCTCCTCACCCTGATGCTGAACTTGTCTTCCTGCAGAATGAGTCATGTTTTGGTCATGATCTGTAGATCACTGATCGCAGCTCAGAGCTGGAACATGAATCTGTAAATCACGACCGTCTGGCTCAGATTCTTTCAGTTTCAACATTGCACAATTTATTGAAAGTTTCTAATAATATTCATGTTTAATAAGTTCTAGTGCAGCAGACATTCCATGTTTCTGTTCCTCACACTTTATCCAGAGAGAATATTACAACGTGACACAATGAAGCAGCAGGTCTGTGATCATGATGAACTCTATGAATTCAAAGCGTTCATGAAGCTAAAGTCCACGGACGTCTTGTGATGTCATTTGATGAACATTTTCTTTGCGTTGCCACATATTTCTGCATGACATCTTTCTTTTATGGTTCATTCACCATAAGTTAAGTCAAAGATTTACTGAGTGTGGTAAAATAAAACCTAAAAATAAGAAATAATAATAAATAAGGTAAAATAAGACAATTTCCCTTCTCCAGTTTTGTTGTTGCAGTGGAAAAATAAAAATGGTTGTTTTGTTCAGACAGAGACGGATCAGCTCTGACCGTGGAGAACGATGGACAGCTCTGCGCTCTGGACGGTTGTTGAGACGGCGAGCTGCGGAGGAACACACACACACACACCACTCAGCTATGAGGGTGTGTGTTCAGTCTTGAGCTCTGGTTGTATCATGTCCTGCATGTGGAACTCACACCAACTGCTTTAAATCAGTCCTGGAGACATCCGCTGTTGTAAGATACAGGAAGTACAAATATGGGCATTACAAGTTTAGTTGTTGCTGCTGGAAGATGTTTTGTTTGTAATTAAACTGGTAATAAAATGATACCATTAGTATAAAATAGTTTTTTTTTATAGCTGCAGTGTGTTATTAATGATGTGAAAATCTGCTCCTAAACGCACTATTGTTGAAAAAATATAAATAAGAGAACGTCTTAAATTCAGTCACTAGAGATTGATAAGACGTGCAGAAGTAGAAACTCACCGGACTGAAACTGACGGACGAGTTGTAATCCTTGAAATGTGAGAAAATATGAATATTTTTACTAGTGTTTAATTAAATAGACATCAGTTGGTGATTAAAATACTGAATGGAACTCAAATTTACCGTAAATGTAAAACTGTGACTTTACGTTGCTGATTTGTTTCCATTTGATTGTTTGAGTTCAGAATGAAATAAAAATAGCACAACTGTTTTTTACAAGTTTGAAGAGTTGGTGAGGAGGAGAAATTAAAAACTGGTCTTTAAAGACGCTCTTTGTGTTTTTGTTTCCTGTCAACGTGAAATTAAACAATGTTTTTATCCAGAGCTGCAACAAAAACATTTATTTTTATAATTAACATCATTTTTCTCTTGAGTCGTTAGTTTTGTGCCTGACTTTAACCAAACTAATGACGAAACATATTTTATAACGTGTACTTGTTGTGGTATTGTAACTAAAGCAGAGATTACATCAACATGACGAGGTTAGAGCTGAAAACAATCTAATGCGAGTATCCTGATGCATGCTCAATAATCCAGGTAGAAAAATCTAAAAAAGCTAAGTCTGGTCCTCTGGACATTCAAAAA
>JARVGS010001454.1:41612355-41625778 GCA_031762315.1 Hypsolebias antenori | reverse complement strand
CTGAATAAAATATTAGATGTTGGCACCTCCACATCATTGCATTCAGTTTTTATTCACAATTTGTTTAGTGTCCCAACGTTTTTGGAATCCGGTTTGTATGATTGTCTACTGTTGTCTCTACCTCATCTGTGTTCTTTTGTCTAAAACAGGTTTCTCTTTTCATTGAGTCCTCATGGCTCAATGAAACTAACCTGTAGAAAAAAAGGTTGAATGAATACACACAGGTACATAAATGAGACAGCACAGTGGTGCAGTTGGTAGAGGTGCTGCCTCTCAGCAAGCAGGTTGCCCTGGTTCAAATCCCGGTCCACGGGCCTTTCTGGGTAAAGTTTGCATGTTCTCTCTGCTATGTGGGTTTTCTCCAGGTACTCCAGTTTCCTCCCACAGACCAAAAACATGCATGTTGGACTGATTGGTAACTCTGAATTGGTCCTAGGTGTGAGAGAGAATATTTGTTTGTCTCGTTTGTCTCTGTGTCCCTGTGATGGACTGAGACAAGTCCAGGGTGTCCCTCGCCTCTCACACAAGTGATAGCTGAACATGGGCCATGGATAATGTATGTATGAATGGATGGAAACAGGTACATTCAAACACACACTAATACATAACCTGGTACACACACAAATGAACAAACGAGTACATACACAGATATATGAAAAAGTACATGAACAGGTAGATAAACACAAGTACGTCCAAAGATCTGAGTCTAGACCAGCTGCTGGTGGGCCCGGTCCCTGGTTGGTCCGGTCCCTGGTTGACTCGCTCTGTTGTCTCTCCACAGTTCGGTGCCGTCTCCCCATGAAGGTTGGGGTGTGTCGGGCAGCGTTCCCCAGGTTCTTCTACAACGTGACGAGTCAGAGCTGCAGCATGTTCCTGTATGGCGGCTGCGACGCCAACGCCAACAACTTCGAGTCTCAGAAGGAATGTGAGGCCACCTGCAGTGGAGTTACAGGTGAGTCGGGGGTGGAGTCTTAATGCCCCTAGTTTACATCCCTTGGCAGGGTGTTCATATCTTTCATGATTTTTTCCAAGGGGGATGAAGTGTGTGTGTGTGTGGGGGGGGGGGTGTGTTGGTGGCCTTGGGTCTGTTCACAGGGCGGGGTGCTCTGCTTGTTTAATGGTAGGAGAAACACTGCAACGGTACCAACTGATGGAGAACCTCACTGACGTCTCTGAGCTGACGTCGGCGAAGGTTCGATCAGAGAAGATGACGTTCTGAATCAGGGTGGGACCACAGAGACCCAGAATGGTTCTGGTTGGACTGAAAGAAGAACTGATGATTGTAGAACTTTACCAACATCTGTAGGGATAAACAGACTCATTGGTTCAGTTTCAGTGTCACCGTCTGTCACTTTAAACTCTTGAGGTTCTGGTCCAAATAAAGTGTGAAGACCGCCGGCCGTTATGGGATGTTGATGATGAGGAAGAGAAAGAGGAAGCAGAAACGGTCACATGCTGAAGTCTCGGCTCCAGAAAAGGTCAAAGGTCAAGTTGGGTTACAGCTGATTTTAGTCCAGATCCTGAGAACTGATCAGAACTCCGTTTCCGTCATCGTGTGAACGTTCCCATGAACGTCTGATGAAGACTAAAGTGGGATCAGAGAGATGAAGATTGACAGGGCTGAACACTGCCGTGTTCTTAGCGTGTTGTCTCTGCGGATCAGAACTAAAGCCACCTTTGTTTGGACCGCTCCCTGCACCTGTTGTTGTTGTTGGGTCGGACTGATTGTGATCTGGGAGCGGCGCTGCTCAAACAGAACCTCCCTGCTGGTTTCAGGTGTCACGGTCAGAGACGGGTCGGCTGGTTTTAATCTTCTGGATCTGATCTCTTCCAGGAACCTAAAACCAGTTCAAGCTTCAGGTTCTGTGTTCTTCTTCACACTCGACCTTCACATGATTTTAACTGCAGCTCCGATATTTCTGTAGAAGTTGAAGCTCCAGTTTGAAATGTTCTTCTCTAAAACCCAACAGGAACAAACGCACTGAGCTGGGCCAGAACCAGCTCAGATACAATAGAAGTCTATGAGGGTTTGGTTGTGGGACCTCTGACCTGTACATATATTATTATTTTCTAAACGTTTGGGCTGGGTTTTACCTCTGCCACTGCTCCTGATAGAAGATTAAAGTATTTATTTAGTGTCACCCATCGCACCTCATAAAGTTTTGTTTGAATTGTGAGCCTGAAAACGTGCATTTTAAGGGACGAATGGTCCGACACCCCGAGCTGCTGATGTTCCTAATGAGAACTGATCAACGTCTGTGTGCGCAGGTTCGGTTCTGCCTGACGAGTCCACACCAGCTCCTCCTCAGTCCGTTGCCAAAGCTGCTCGAATGGCTCCAGCAGAGCCTGCCCGCCTGAGCAAGACCGGTAAGTTCTCACGAAGCCATTTCTGATCAGTACGGTAGTCTGGACTCTGAATGGTGTCCTACTGGAGAGTTAGGGGTCAGACTAGTCCAGGATCTGTTCATGTGGGGTTAAAGGTCAAATCAGCTTTATTTATGAAGCACATTTAACACAGAAGCTGTTGCCAAAGTGCTTAACAATAAAAATCAATGGGAGTAAATTAATGGAACAAAAATAAAACTGAAAATTGTTAAAAGCATCAAAAGAAAAAGAAAAACACAAAACAATAAAATACTAAATCAAATCACACTGTGTTAAAACGTATGTGTTTAAAACAGATTTAAAAACTGAAAGTGAAGTGCAATAGTTCTCAGTCTGGTCATCTGAACCACTTTGGCTGTGGCTGCCGGCCTGGGAGGAGTCGACGAGGGACAGGACAAACTCCAGAAACATCTTGGCTCCAGCAAACTGGTTGGTCCAATTAAGGTGTTTACTGCTTGGTGGGGGAACAGTTTGCTGGAACTCCTCTGACTGATGAAGCCCTCTGGATGGAGGGTGAAATTTCTGTTAAAAAAAGAAACTGTCCAGATGACCCAATTGAGAATTATTGGATTTGGTACCTGGATTATTGAACATGAACTTTGTTGAAAGTGATGTGGTTTGTCTAATGTTGATGAGCAGATTGTTCCAAAGTTTAGGGCCCATGACTGAAAAAGCCCAATCTCCTTTGAGCTTCAACCTGGTTTTTGGTACAATCAAAAGCAGCTGATCAGGTGATCTCAGAGCCTGAGAAGGAACATATGGTTGAAGTAGGTCAGAGAGGTATGAGGGTACAAGTTTGTTAGTGCCCTTAAATGTAAACAGGAACATTTTAAAATCAATTATGGTACATATGGAGAGCCAGTGAAGGGAGGACAGAACTGGTGAAATCTGATCAGACCTAAGAGTTCCTGTTAAAAGCCAAGATGTTAAAAGGAGACCTGACTGACCCCAACATAAAGTGCATTACAGTAGTCTAGTCTGGTTGTAATGAAGGCATGGACTCATTTTTCAAGGTCAGATCTGGTCAACACAGACTTAAGCTCAGCTGACTGCCTTAACTGGAAGAACCCTTCTGCAGAACAGACTGCTGAAGATATGGCTCAAGAGAGTCGAGGTTTAACAGGATCAGAGACAGCGGCAGAGCTAGGGCTAAACACAATGACTTCAGTTTTCTGATCGTTGAAACTTAAAAAATTTGAAGCCATCCATACCTTGATGTCATCAAGACATTTTAACAGGGTGAATGGAGCAGGAACTGTTGGGTTTTAAGGACAGATAAATCTGACAATCATCTTAACAATGAAACAAAATATGTTTCCTCAGGATAAACCCCAAAGGGAGCAGATACAGTGAAAACAAAAGGTGTCCAAGAATTGAACCCTGCGGAACCCCGCAAGACTGAGGCATTGAAGCAGATACACTGACTAACATTCACACAAAAACTCCTGTCACTCGGATAAGGTTAGTCTAGTCAAGGATCTGTTAGTTGAGTTCTGCAGGAACAGAGTGCAGCTGCAGGCGACGTTAGTGGTTTAGGGCCGGATGGAGGCTGACGTCATGTGACGTGGAGCTGCAGGTCATATGATGAGACTTCAGACTCACCAACATGCTCTCTTTGTCTCCAGCAGAGGTGTCATCTAACCTGTACGCCGGTAGGTTTCACTTCCTGTTTTTCACAGACTACTGGGGTTCTTGAACCTGGATCCTGCATGTCCTTTGTCCTGGGATCTTCTTGGGTGCTTGTGGGGGGTAATTGTTGTGGTCCTGTGGGTGGTCTTGAGGGTCCAGATGGTATCTGTAAAGTTCTGTGGTGGAAATTGTCTTTAGTGGTTCTGCTCTGTTCGTACACTTGTTTTCATGGCACCTGCTGTACCTCCCAGTCTTCACTAACATCTCTGAGACGTAGAACCAGGTAAACGGGACAGTTGAATATTTTGTTCCTGTGTGATGTCCAATCAGAGCAGTGCGAGGCGGAGCCTCTGGTCGGACCCTGCAGAGCAGCGATGACTCGTTGGTTCTTCAACAAGAAGACGAGCAGCTGTCAGACCTTCATCTATGGAGGCTGCAGAGGAAACCAGAACAACTACGAGAGCGAGGACAACTGCAAGACTACCTGTACAGGTGAGGCAGATGGAGTCCCATCTGTGTCCATCTCACTACAGCTGAGACAGAAGGCGTGTCAGGCGTGCCCGTCTTTAAATATGGGTCTTGTCTGTCTCCTCCAGGAGTCACGGTTCTGCCATCCTCGAAGAAAGTTCCCTCTGAGGACAAAGGTCCTGCTAAGAACACAGGTGAGCCGGACGCAGGGCCTAAAATTCTCCGCTGCCGCGACTCCTTTCCATCAAGTTGAACGTGATTAGATTTCTGTCATCTTTAAGGGGGGGGGGGGGGTTGATGATGCTCAAGAAGAGCATATGGCTGCCAGATGCATTGTGGGTAATTGTTGTGTCTGTGTCAGAGCCCTGCGGGTTGAGTCCAGAGCAGGGACACTGCCGCGCCGCCTTCCCCAAGTTCTACTATGACCCAAGCTCCGCCTCCTGCCAGAGCTTCCTGTACGGCGGTTGTGGTGGAAACGCCAACAACTTCGACTCTGTGGAGGAGTGCATGAACCGCTGCAGCGGACACGGTACGCAACGTTCACTGGATCACCTGATGCACCCGTCTGTCTCACCCGTCTGTCTCACCTGTTCTTGTCCCACAGGTTCGGTTGATACTCAAGGTAAAGGTCGAAGCCACTGGACTGCAGGTGAGCGTCATATCACATAATCAGAAATGAACTTTGACACTTCAGGGGGCGGGGCTTGTCTCTTACAAAATAAGTGAGCTTCCTGTGTGGTCTTTTCACAATCAGAGCTGCTGTCAGCTCTTCATGTCTTTTCCTCCAGCCTTCTCCTTTCTCTTTTATAGCAGGGGTTCTCAAATGTTTTGGGTTCAGGGACCTCTTACAGGGGAGAGAAGTCATAACCCTCATGTTTATTAAATAATTTTCTTCAATTTGTCTCTTTAACGCAATGGAAATATTTATTTAACATAAAAACTTAAGACCTATTCTTTAATAATGCTAATTTTTTATACTTTTAAACATTCAGTATTTTTCATTCAGTCAGAATCAGAATAAGTTTTATTATCATTGTACCGAAACACAGTGAGATTATGTTCGTGCAGTCGTCTGAAAGATGGGCAGAGCGCACGTTGCTGCTGCTCCTAAGAGCACGGCCTCTTATTCCTTTTAGGTAGAAAAAGGGAAGAAAGTCACGAGGAGAGGACAGTAGATCTCTTCACACCATGTCCTTATCTGGACATGATTTAAGACATCAAAAAACTGCCAGCAGCACATTTATAGATGCATTAGGCCTGTCACAATAACAAATTTTGCTGAGTGATTAATTGTCTCAGAAATTATTGCGATAAACGATATTGTTTGAAATTTGACATTAATTATTAATTACTGTATTGTCAAATTTAAGAAGAAATGTTGGTTAATTTGTTTTGTGTGTAGTACATTTGTTTGACCACCGGATGGTAGTACAAGACGGTT
Source organism: Hypsolebias antenori (assembly GCA_031762315.1). Classification (NCBI taxonomy): domain Eukaryota; kingdom Metazoa; phylum Chordata; class Actinopteri; order Cyprinodontiformes; family Rivulidae; genus Hypsolebias; species Hypsolebias antenori. Next base: position 41,619,855 of record JARVGS010001454.1, on the reverse strand, counting down.
TGAATCAAAGGATGGATAGTGAGGGAGCGAGCAGCAAATCTCTTTAAGAAAAATGTGAGGGAGGCTCCTTGACGTGACATTGGCTGTCTCTCTTTGGTTCTCAAAATGGCGGACGCTCGGTGTGGTTTGAGCTCTTTAGCATTTTTCACACAAAGCTTTTAATTTAAAAAAAAAAATCAGTAAACAAGTTCTCAGATTCTTTTTGCAGAGGAAAAAACTTTACACGAAGACACGGGTTTCAGCCGTGAACTTTGGAGCTTCAACAAGACGGAGGTTTTTTTTTTTTACCCAAGGTCAGCCTGTTAGCTTAGCTCGTAGCTTAGCTGCTTTTAATGATCCAAAAACACGATTTTGGAGCGTTAAAATGGATTTTAAAGAGAAAGGGAGGAGTCACTGAAGAGCACCGGAGTTGACCCTTTTGTCTTCCAGTGTCTTTAGTAGAAAGAGAAAGACACAAAGAAATAATAAAGCCGATAAATGAGGTGGATAATTTTCATTTATAAAGCGATTAATTGATTTATTGCTTATCGCGACAGGCCTAATCCCAATTACTTATTAGTCCATAAAACCTCAACCATTCAGGCTCTCTGCGCCTTACTCCTGGCATTTATAGAGATTATTTTCATATCAGTTTAAAAATAAACTACCCAGGTGACAAGCAAGAAATTTACAAATGTTGAAGAACCATGGCATTGTCAATGGTACAGAGGGACATGAAGATTTTTTAGCTTGGCTAGAAACTTTTTCGAAATACTTTAAACAGCTAAGAGAAAAAAGTTAAAAGTGCTGGAAGTTTATTGGTGACAGGATCAAATAAAACCAAACAGACAGAAAAAAACAAAACAAAAAAAAAAAAAAAACGTAAAAACGGCTCCATTGTTGTTTTGGTTTCAAGGCCACAAACCGAGTTTGCCTGGTCAAAAAAAGCTACATCATCGTTTCTCAAAGGTTTTGTATATGGAGTCCACAACAATAAAAACTGAGTTTTGAATACCTTTTGATTCTGTTGAAAATAATAGAATCTCAGTTTTCCATTAAAAAATAAATAAATAAATAAAATCACGTGAGCATAGGTCTGTCATGATAACATTGTGATGTATCCAAGCTGAAGACCAAGATCTTATAGTCATGGTTCGCCATGGATTGGCTGTGTAGAGGGAGGTGGTTTGGGTAAAAGAATGGTTAAAAAGATTTGGTGCTCATCTTTCTTCAAACACAATAATATACAGACACACATCTTAAACTCTTAAAGAAATACTATAAAAAGACCTCAGGCACTCAAAGGCCATACGTTATTGCAACAAATAAGTCCCCTAAAATAACCCTTTTATTATGGCAATTACTTGCTCGTCTCTATTTTTAAGTGGCATTTTATTTGACTTTTTGAGTTCCATTTGGAAATACAAAGGCTGGATTAACAAGAAGCATGAAAACAGGTTCTGTGTTGAAATTATTCTGTACATTTTGATAATACACTTTGCTATTTCCAAAGGTCACAAGGGTCTGTTTAGTAGCAACATGGAAATAGCTTTTCTTTGTGGAAAAATACATTTTAACTTAAACATTACTACTTTAAATACCTACTAGATATTTGGAAAATACATGGTGTGTGTCAAGACCACCTAACCTGAGACAAAGTCAAGACCAAGACCAGAGTGCACCGAGACCGAGACAAGAATTTTGGGGTCCGAGACCAAGTCGAGACCAAAACAAGATCAAGACCTCAAGTCTTGGAGCTCAATCTTTTCACAGATTATCTGACTTGTAAAAATATTATTAGTTTATTATTAGTTATAGTTTATTATTATTATTATTAAATTTGTGTTTTAGACTGCTTGTGGCTAGCAAATCTTTTCTTACCCAAAGGGTCGCTACAACATCCATCACGTCAACACTTCAGCCAAAAAGTTCAGCACTTTATGAAAAAGTTAAAACTGATATTAAAATATAAAATTGATGTTGTCAACAAGCCCTGGAGCTGATTAAAGCCCTGATGATGATGATGATGATGATGATGATGATGATGATGATGATGATGATGATGACTGAGAGATTTAACCACCTCATAACACGTTCAAGAAGAGGTCTTGTTCTTTTATTATTATCCAATTAACCTTTTTAAATCTAAAAAACATGCTGAATGTAGCTGAAAAGGCAGAGCAAGCCTATATTTGCAGAAGAAAGCCGAAATAACACATTTTTGCTGAAATGGGTTTAAATAAGCACAGAAATGACTAAATTAGCTATTAAAAAAAAAGAGAAGCTGAAATTAGCAACAAAAAATAATGCTGAAAAGACAAAGAATCTTAAACTACCAGAAGGAAGTGGAAAGACCTGAAATGAGGTTTTTTTTTAACTGTGTAATTAGCTGAAAATGCTAAAAAAAAATTAGCATAAAACAGCTAAATAGTAGCTGAAATAACTGAAACCAGCAGAAATAGACAGAAATGAGAAAAACAGGCTGAAATAAGCAGAAATAATTTAAGCTGAAAGTAGCAGAAATTACCATAAAATTAGAATTTATCTGAAAACAGCTAAAATCAACTAAAAATGCTAAGAAAGTAGAACAAGTTTAAATTAGCAGAAGAAAGCAGAAAGAACACATTTCGCCAACTAGGCTGAAAGAAGCAGAAATGAACAGAAAAAAGAGGAGCTTATCTGAAAAAAGCTGAAATTTGCGAAAATAAGACGAAAAGCAGCTAAAAAAGGTAGAAAGAAGCTTAAAGTAGGAAGTGGAGAGAGAAAGTTTTTGCTGAATTAAGCTGAAAAACGTATGAGTGCAAAAAATATGGAAATAGCTGAAAAGGCTAAAATTAGCATAAAACAGCTAAATAGTAGCTGAAATAGCAGAAAAAGATGAATCTTGCATAACTAGGCTGAAAGAAGCATAACAAGCTGAAATTAGCAGAAAGAAGTTAGAATGAGAACAAAACAGCTAAAAAAAACTAGCTGAAATTTTTTTAAATTAACAGAAGGAAGCAGAAAGAAGCTGAAGCAGAACAAAAAGTGAAAGAAGTAGTAAAAGGTTGTAAACACATCTAAAGATCTGAAGGATGGAAAATGAGCTCAATTCATTTTCTACGATAAAAAAGTAGCAGAAAAGGCTAAATTAAAAAAAAAAAAGCTAAAGTTGCACCTATACCAAAATTCACAGCAGAGCTGAACGTTTTCTGATTTGTTGAAACAGCAACAAAATGTGCGGAACGGGAAAGATGCAGAAAAACGTACAGAATAGAGATAGTAACAGCAAGGAATAACAAAAATAAACAGGAAAACAATAGTGTGAATGCTTGATAAGCTTTCACACTATTAAGGCATTTCTGAAGGCAAAAGGGGGTAAAACCCAGTTCTGGCAAATGGTCGGTCAGTGTATATTTAGTTTTTTCTTAAAATACACATGATTTGTGTCTTTTATGGTCAAAGGATGTTTAGGCTTTACCCAGCGTTTGGTAGCTTATTCACCATCAGCAGTTAACAGTCTCTGTTTAAACGATTCACACCCCAAGACGTTGGAGCGTTTTTAGCACGCCGGAGTTCAGGTTCACTTAAACCTTGCTGATCACAAAAAAGTAAATCTGGCACCGAATGAAGCATTTAAGTTCAAAAGGCTTCGCAGCAAGTTCAGATGGTAAAAAGCGCTTTGAGCAACTTCTGCCTCCAGTGCAAGTCGCTCATTTTAACAAAGGTCACCGGTAACAGGTTTGTACGGCAAACTGGGGATTCCTAATTTGAATGTAAATGTTTCCCGACTCGACGTTTTACATCCAACTGAAGATGTTGTTAACGACACTCTTACGGCCGCCTTGTTCCGGAAATAAATGAAATACAGCAAAGAGCGGTGACCTTCTGAAGCTACAATTAGGTAACCTTTTCAGTTTTGTTCCGCGTCTCGAAATGAGTCACATCACGGAAGGTCAAAAATAAAAATGGGAAAATTCCCCAAATATATAAAAGAAAAACTTGCGCAGGGGGAACGTTTCACATGCGCACCCACACACCGAGACTAGAATAAAAGGGCACTTTAAAGTGACGTGTGACATCTGGGGAAATTCTCCGCTGAACGTGACAACGATTTCTCTGAACCCTGAATGCTAAACAGGGCTGTCGCTGAACTCGGTACACCATCGTCAGAGCGGAGACGGCCTTCTCATTCTGCTCACATTCATAGTTTTACCCTTAAACAACAGTACTAGCTTCAGAAAAATGGAACAAAAAAGACCCTAAAACATCCAGGAGTCTTAAAATTAGTGGGTGTGAAGTATCATTAAAAGAATCAAAAGCATCCCGTCAACGTGTCCAGAACTGAGTCACTCTTTTATTGATGTTAAAGCACAGCGTCAAGAATGTTGTGGCAGATTGATCGAGTCCGCAGAGCTGTTGGCAGCTTCTAGTGATGCCTCTGACACGTACATTTTACTGTCAGAGGAAATGTGTAGTCTAAAAGTGCAACGTTTATGTTTTTATTGACCGGGCTGAAATTCTGGCGCAGGGAATTTGGACAAAGTGTCAACTCCTGCTTGAAGAGATTACTACCATCTGATTGGTAGCGCTGTTTTATTTTTAATCATTTGATCGTCCACTGTCACTTGCGGTGCCCTAAAAATTGCCAGTACCCAGTATGAAAGGAAAACTTCTATATTTCTTGGGCACTCTACTGTTCTACTGGAACAAGGAAAGATTTAACCCAGGGGTTAAAATGGTCCTTCTGGGCCACTATCCTGAGATCCTGTTCACCTCAGCTGCTCCGAACCTGCCCTGACACCCACAACAACCTGTTTCCCTTCCTCTAATGAGCTGACAATAGTGATACCTAAAACGTTGTGACCTTCGTATTTTCTGTAGTTTGTTTCAGAAAGTTGGGTTGATAATGGGTAAGTCAGAGAGATGACGGTCACTCCCCTAAAATAAAATAAAAAAAATAATAAAATAAACATCCAGAATGGTTAAATGTAATTTGGTTCCCATACGGACCAGTGATGGATACGTAGGGTGTCTTGAAGAACTCTTCATACCTCTTGAACTTGTTCACCGTTTGTCACGTTACAACAACCTTACAACGCCTACTGTACTGAGAATTTATGAGATAGACCAACGCAAAGTAGCACATAATTATCAAATGGAAAGAAACTGCTCTTGCCAAATGTTGCATAGGTATTCAGCTCCCTTTACTCTGATATCTATACATCTACAACAGAGGGGTCCAATCCTGGTCCTCAAGGGCCACTATCCTGCATGTTTTTGAGGTTTCTCTGGTCCAACACACCTGTTTTGAATCAATGGGTAATTATCAGTGTTGTGAAGAACATGAGGAGGTAATTCAATCACTGAATCAGGTGTGTTGGAGCAGGGAAACAAGAAAGACAGTTTTTATAGAGTTTGAGACCCACTTTGGGTTTACACGAGGCCAGATGGTTTTCTGGCATGTGGTGTGAACAAATGTCGTTATAGATCGATGTTAGAGCCGCCGGTTACGTGAAGGTACACGTATGGTGAAGGTTCAGTTCCCCCTGAACCACAAAAACCATCAGCAAGGACCAGTCCAACCAACGTTTGTTCTTAGTGAGTGGGGCCGAGATGGGGTAAAGGTAGTGCAGCCGACTTGGGACCAGAAAGTCATGGTTCAACTCCCTGCCATTCCCACATGTCGTGGTGTCCCTCAGCAAGACCCCAAATCCTTAATTTGCTCCCTGGGCACTTACATAGCTGCCCACCGCTCCACCTGGGTGTATCTCAGGTGTGATTAGTTAAATGCAGAGACTAATTTTGCCATAGTATGGGAACATACAATGATGACAACACATAGCACTTTACTTACTTGACTGTAGATTCCTGGTTCTGTAAAATTTACTCAAACAAGTTTCCCAGTGAGTTAGAAGTTCTCCTTCTACACTCGCCTCGCTACTTGTCTCGTGAACTTCTATTATCTGTCTGCTTTAACGTCCGGTTGTCGGTCAGAGCAACTTCTTCCATCATGCTGATGCAAAGGTCGCACACTTTGCATCTTAACTGTTCAGCTGCCGGAGAGCAAATACAAGCTGGTTTTCTATCAAGCCATCTGCCAAACTAGTGTGCTAATTGTGTTGCTGAAGGTCCTTTGCTCTTGCCATCTGGTTGCAAAGGGCACATCGTTGCATCTTGATTCTGTAAGCTGTATTGCTTTTCTTGTTGCCATCTGCACTTTGTGTTTTTACCGTCTCTCTTGCGACATTGACCCAACAGCAGATGGAAGCCAAAGGGTAGCTATAAGGAGTTATCACACAAGGTTACTTTGGTGCACAAGAGTGACTTCCTGTACAATCCTTATAGCAGTGGAGCAGAATGAGTCTCTGAATGAAGATACATTTAATTTGTATGCTGTGTAGGGGACACTTCATATTGTTCATTATGTTGAAAAGCTTCAGCATTTTTCTTTCACCAACCAGCTCTGGGGGCTTTAGAGCAGTCCCCAGAACAGAGCTGGCTTTTATTAGTTTGTATCATTGCTTGGAGTCTTATCGTTTGATGCTACAGCCTAGACCGATGACGGCACACTTGACCACAGACGTATGGAAGGCACACGTCTTTTTGCAAACACTTAGGGACATAAACTTTGTGAAAAGTAACTCTGCCATAGCCTTTTCTTCTAAAGTTTATTTAAAAAGTTAAGACTTTAGAAAGTGTTTGACCTAATCCCAGTCTTCCAAAAATAAATGGTCATCTTTGGTGTATTAACTTCCAAGATGAGGCGATCGCACCCTAACAAGGCCACATAGCACTCCCAAACTGTCGTTCCTTATTGTTAACGGGACTGGGAGTTGCACAAGTAGAAACAGAAGACAGTCCCTGATGGTGGCTGCTGACCCCACAAACTTTAAGTCTGTCAGATAGTCAATAATCCAGGAAGTTGTGGAGGTAAATCCCTAAGGTCATGACGCACTCTATCCTCTGTATAGCTTAAAGGTTATGATTTTTTGCAAGAAGACTGGTGCAGTACCTTCTCATATCCAACCAACTTTACCACACTAGGCTTTAAATATGTTTGAAATGACAAATAAATTGTTGCAAGGCTTTGTTTACATAGTTCTGGGTCAAAAAAAAAAAAAAAAAAAAAGAAAGACAGAAAAGCCCACCCTTTTTCAGTTTTAAGATTTTATGCATGTCCTGATAACAGGTTCTAAAATCGGCCCCTCGAGATGGTTATGATGTTGGGATGACAAGTTTTCTGCAAATTCCATCAATCATCTTGGTCCCCCTGTTTGAATTTACTTCCTGAAATCAAGCCTGGTTCCGCCATCGAGATGAAAACACCAGAAGATCATATTTACCATCCAATACTCCAGATAAAATCTGTGCAAGTGCATTTTTTCAAGTATTACATGAAAGAAGGTAGAATATCATGGATTGACAAACACATATAAACAGAAACATGCCAGAGAAAGATTGAAAATTAAAGACTGACAAGTGTCCAGTGAGTTGGAAATACACTTAATAAGGTAAATTTAAACATTTCAGGGGATTCTG
>JARVGS010001454.1:41547557-41564426 GCA_031762315.1 Hypsolebias antenori | reverse complement strand
TCACAGGGACACCTGGACAGGTCTCCAGTCCATCACAGGGACACCTGGACAGGTCTCCAGTCCATCACAGGGACACAGAGACAACCTCTCAGATAAACCTAACGTGGAGGGTTTTGGTCTGGAGGAAACTCCAGGGGAGAACATGTAAACTCCACACAGAACAGCCCGGAGCCAAACCTGTGACCTCTCTGTGAGGCTACAGCTCTAACCACTGCTCCACTGGATGCTCCATTATTGATGATAATATTGATTACTCTTGATGTTAACGCTTCAGACCCGATCTCTCAGCAGACCTGCAGGTTCTGCCGGCTCTTTAAATGGATCATCTAACTGATCTGATCAGAACCGGGTCACTGAAGGTTCTGATCAGATCAGTTCACCTGATCCGCTCCAGGTATTGATCGTAAACCCGTGCAGGAGACACAGCATGAGTCCATTTGGACTAAAGTGAACCCCAGAGGCGCCGGATCCCTGTGGTTCTGGTCCATCCCCTGCAGTGACACAGAACCTTCCTGTCCATCTTCAGACGAAGGCCCGTTGACAGAACACACAGAACCAAACAATTGTCTCCAACTGGACCCGGATCCTCCTGTGAGGAGCAGGACCACGTGGTTCTGCAGGGGTCCGGTGTCGTGTTGTTTAATCGTTCAGTGGAAGGTCCAATTAAAGTGGAGGGTTTCAGCGGCGCCGCGGCTCACGGAGGCTCAGCTGGACCCCCTCGGACCTGAGACCAGAAGGACGAGTCCGTTAGAACCTGGGCCGACCAGAACCACCCCGTTAGAAGGCTCATCTTAAACACACCCAGAGTTCTGTCCCTGGAAACAAACGCCTGCAGCGTCTGTGAACGTTTCAACGATCAGTGATTATTGATTAGCTGATTGATACAAAGGGACCAGTGGTCGCCATGACGACGAGGAGAGAGACAGACCAAAGTGAGAGGAGGCGGAGCTCAGGTGATGAAGAGGAGAGGCTGATTGACCACAGGTAAGATCCAACCATCCCATCAGTTCTGATCAGATTATTGATCAGACCTGGTCAGATTATTGATTCTCTTTGAACAGTTTGATTGCAGGATGATTTATGATTTAAATGATCAAACCTGTTTTTAATCAACCGCCTGAACGTGTTTCTGAACAAAAAGAAAAGTGAAGAAGAAGATGGTGGTGAAGATTAAAAAACTGGATCAATACATGTGAAACCGATCGATCACAGAATATTGGCCACATTAGCATGCATCACCCAGCAGGTCCTGAATCTCAGTTTTTGTCTCCATTTTCAGACTTTTTACTGCTAAAGTTTTAACAGTGTGAGGGTGGTCTTCATGAAGACTTTAATCCAGCCTCTAATCTTAAATGGATCAATCATTTTGTCAGATTAGATCAGATTAAACTATAATGGTTTCAGATTTCTGGCTTTTTAAACTACATGCTGACGGTTCCAAAGACATGGCTTGACTCGTCTTTCTAATCTGGACCATCCCTGGACCTGGATCCAGTTTTCAATCTGTTCTGATGAGAACTGGGATGTGAAGATGAGGATTTCCCAGCTGGTTTTAATCCTGCAGGATTATATTTCAGACATTTGCTTCTGAGGGGCTCACAGATGAGGTTCTTCACATCAGCTGCCTCTGGGCGTCGTCTGATGAATCCTTGTGTCCACGGCTCTCTTTCCTCATTAATCTGTCAGAAGAATCCGGTTTGGTTTCTGGTTTTTGTTTAATCCAGATTTAGGGATTTTATTTAACCTTGGGAGATGTTTGCTAACGTAAAGAGAGCTCTTTGTGTAGCTCGATCCATCTTCATTCATCTTAAAGGGAGCAGAAAGAGAACAAACTCTGGACTAACAGCTGGACCTCTTTTTATTTGTTAAAAATTATTTTCTTCTAATCTACGGAGGATTATGAGCTTTAATCTGCAGCGAGCTGCTCTGTTCTCCTGAGCTGAACCCACATGCACATCACTCTCCCTCCTGAGGGGGTCTTTGTTGGCCTGGTCTCACACACATGAAAGGGGAAACGGTCTGGGGACTGGATTAATCTAACACATAAAATCTGGACTGATAAAACTGAACGACCCTCAGGAGGGAGGGGAGGGAGGGATTTGCGTGTGAGCTCACCCTCTCGGTAATTTAGGATCAATGCAACGTGTGGGTGGAGCCATAAATCTGTGGGTGGAGCCATAAATCTGTGGGTGGAGCCAGAAATCTGCAGGAAGTCAAAATGATGCAATCCTGACTGTGCGTTCAGGTGGAGGCGGAGCTTCATGATGGAGGCGGAGCTTCAGCAGATCCTGGCCCAGGTGTCCCACCTGCAGCAGCGAAGGAAAGTTTCCAAAAATCTAATCAATACAGCAGATCTAAGTGGACTGATTGAGTGACTTATTGATTGATCTGATGAACAGCTGATCAATAAATCAACCAATCAGTCAGTTGAATAATTAATCCTCTGACTTGTCCAGTTGATTTCATGATTATTTTATCTGAGTGACTGATGATCTGAATGATCGCTTGATTGATTACCTCATTTATTATCCAACTGAATATTGATTGATATTTGATTTACAGATTATCTGTTTGACTAAATGAATAATTATCCTGTTAATTATTTGATATATTGATTGGTTCCATGATTATTTGATAACTTGATAATAAGATTGAATGATTGATTGATGGTTACCTGATTAATTGATAACCTGATCATCTGATTGATTGATTATCTCCAGTCTGATCAGACTCTCCTGTCAACTCTTCTTCCTTCAGGTTGGAGTCAAACCAAAACGTAAGTTTCTAAAAATATATTTTTTATCTTTTGGTTCTGATCGTTCTGATAATTGATCCGTTCATCAACATTTTTTTTAAATTAGAGTCCAGTTTTATTCTAAGAAGCAGTTCTGGTACCACGTGTCCTCCAGAACCTGGGCTCCTCTCGGACCCGGGCCCTGATCTGCAGATCTGAGGTCAGCTTCTTCGTTCCATCTGTCTCTGATCCAGACAAGTGTTGATCCAATGATCTGATCCAGGATCAGTGTGGATCCAGTCTGCCCCCTGCTGGTCCTGGTTCTGATCTTGGGCCACACCCGGGTCGGTTTTCAGCTGCAGCTTCGCAGGAACTGATCGTGTATCAGAACCAGGGTCTGGTTTCTCCGAGGTGTCTACCTGCTGCTGTCTGCCTTAAACGCAGCTGATCCAGGACCAGTCAGAACCAGCGAGTAGGCGGAGTCACGCCAACAGCAGCTCCACTGGGTCAGGGGTTCTGACAGTACGGGTCTGAGTTCTGGGTGTAGTATCGGTGATGACAGACTGTGGACCGGACTACATCGAGCTGCTGCAACATGAAGTCAGCAAGAACCCTGATGTGAGTCACCGTGCTGCCACCTAAACCAAAACTAATCAATACTAATCAATACTAGTCAATACTAATCAATACTAACCAGTAATACTAATCAATGATAATACTTTTACTTTTCATACTAATACTATAAACAACAACACTTGTAGTATTTTTAACTCGAAGACTTTTCTGCCGTCACGGCTCGTTTTGGAAAATGGCCGACAGCGCCAGCGTGGATCAGTGAACACAGCTTCAGGTGTCCAACGGTACCTGGCTCACAGGTGAGGACTGCAGGCGGCCCGGCCCGGAACCATCAGCCCCACAGCATGATGCGACAGCTGCCGTGCCTGACAGTGGGATGATCTTCTTGTGGCCCAGTTTGTTCATGTCCCATTAAATGTTTCTTCTGCCTTCATGTGGTTGAACGTTTGGAACTTCTCTCTTGAAGGACATCCTCACTGTTTATCTGTCCATCCAGAACCGGGCCTTTGGACTCACGGCGGACCACAGTCTGGATGCTGCTTTTCCTCTTTGGTCCATTTCGTCCAGCAAAGATTTGGATCCTGAACCTTTTGACCCGTGGTGTGATGGTTCGGCCCAGAGAAGTCGGCACCACCTCTGGACCGGGTCAACATCCTTAACATTAGTGAAGGTCATCCTGGACTGTAGAGCGTGTGAAAGGGTTCACGTAGACTTTAGCTCCACGTTTGCAGGTTTAATTTTTCTGTGAGGTTTTGGTTCTGTAAGAAAGCCCTCGCCATGACACTTCCTGCTCCACAGCTGAAGTTCTTCTTGGTCTCCTGCAGAGTCCTTCAAGCTTTCCTCATTTTCTGCTCAAGAGAAACCTGAAGCTCTCTGTTCTTTCCTCTCTCAGGAACTTTGGTTTAAATCCGCTCAGTCGTGAATTTTATTCTGATCTAAACTTATTTTTCTGTTTCGTCACTTTTGGTTTGTGTCTGGACGTGGTGAGGAACATGAAACCAGATGTTTTGGATCAAACATTGTTTTGATCTCAGATCGACTGACTGATTGACTCGTTTCACGTTTGCTCAGTCATGATTCTCCCTTCAGAAGATGCTGGATGTGGGGAAGGAAGAGGACCAGGAGGAAGCCTCCCCACTCAGCAGGGACCTCCCAGGTCTCTGCTACATTCCCCGAAGATTGGTGGTCTCCCCAGACCTGGGAGGAACACCAATCAGCCCCCAGCTAACGGAGGTAAACACCATCAGTGACTGGTTCTTTAAACATCTAGAGTTCTGGTAAAACCTGTTTAGTTCTAGAGTTGGACACATCAGGATTATTCAGCCTGACCTGGTTCCCGGGTTCCAAACGGATTCAACTCCAACTCCGGGTGAATAAAAACACCCGGCAGATTCCACCGAGTCGTAACTTACAAAACAGAGACGAGACGTTTACGCTTTGGGTGAAAACCTGGTTCCATCCTCGCTGCTTCTACAGGATCTCAGAGGTTCAGGATCAGCAGGAGCTGCTGATCAACTGATGATCATCAGCAGGTTCTGCTGCTCTGGAGCATACAGGTATGTGTCAAGGCGGAAAGACATCAGCAAGGATCTTCAAGAAGCAGCTGTTGCCGTCCATCAATCTGGGAGGAGTCAAAGTGATTTCAAACTATCTGGAGCCCGTCATTCTACAATGGGAAGAGGGAAAACCTTTTAAACATCTGACAACGTCCCAGCAAATTACACCCGAAGGTCAGACTGTGCAGTGCTCAGAGAAGCGAGCTCTATCTCAGACTCTAAAGGCCTCGGTTAGCAGGTCAAAGGTCATGACCTCTTCTCTCTAAAAGCTACACAGCAGCACCACTTGGGTCATCTGAAGAAACCGCAATACTTCTGGGACAGAACCAGACCAGAGGACAGATGTTTACCCAGAATGCACTGCTGTCATCATGGAGGCGGAGGGATGATGGTTTGGGCTCCTTGCAGTCATTAGACCATGAGCTCCTCTGCAGACCAAAGGGTTCTGAAGTCAAATGTGAGTCCATCTGTCCAACAGCTGAAGCTTGGACCAGTCTGGGTCCAACAGAACCATGATCCCAAACACAGCAGCTGATCTACAACAGAACGGGTCAAACAGAACCAATGTGCTGCAATGGTCCAATCAGAGTCCAGAGCCTGAACCTCACTGAGATGCTTTGGTGAGACCTTCAGAGAGCTGAGCAGAACCATCAGTGACCTGAAGCAACGATGGAAAGAAGAGTGGGTCAAACTCCTCCACAACCATGAGAGACTGAAGAAGTCCTACAGAAAAGCACTGAGGGTTCTGCTGCTGGAGGAGGTTCTGGGTCAGGGCTGGAACCAGTTTAATAAATGATGACTCTGTGGAACCTGTTTTTGTTCATCTGGCACCAGAACATTTTGATCATGTCCTGATGAGTAAAGCTCTAGAACTGAAAAGTGGACTTTCTTTTTACCAGAGTTTTAAATCTTAAAACATAAAACCACAGATTAAAACAAAAACCCTACGAATGTAATGATTGTGCAGAAAGTTTCTAGAGGAAGTTGCTCAACTTGAACAATCTCAGGTGTTCCTGCTGGCAGCGTGACCGACGGCTGAAGGGATCATGTTCCTGTGTTTCAGAACCTGAGGAGGGTTCTGTTCGGTGGAACCTTCTATCTCTTTAACTACGAGTGGAGGAAATCCTTCTTCCGGTTCAGAGAACCAAACTCTGAGCTGTCCTACGCCCTGGAAGCTGACAGGGTGAGGAACCGACCAGAACCACGTCCCAGTGGGACATAACTGAGATCAAACATGTTCTGATACTCATCGATGGGTATAAATTATGAAACCATGAGTCCAGCCACCCGTTGTGTCGTCTCACCTGCTCAGGTGTGTGTTTCAGGGTGGGGCTTGGGCCATCCAGATGATCATCCAGGCCCGGATCATCAGATACCTGCTGTTTGACCAACAGGGCGGTTCTGATTGGCAAACACTGCTCAGGTGAGGACAGGTGCAGTGACATCATCCTGCATGACATGTTGATCCCTTCAACTGTAAACAACAGCAGGTCAGGTGATGAAAAACACCTGAAACATAATCTGTGGAGGTGACACTCATCGTGAGAGCTTTTCTCCAACAGAAACCTACAGCAGCTGATGAGCCAGTTGTCATCTTGGGCCAGAACATCTTCTCGTTGTCACTGAATACACCCTTTTATCGCACTGTACCATTTTCATGATAACTAGAATGATCCTCAATAAGGCTAAAACCATGTTGTTGTTCTCTGCATCACTTTTAAGATCCACAGACGCCTGGGTGTATTAATGAAGGACCACTGTGGGACAGAGGGATTAGAAGATATGTGGGCGTATTACACTTTATAAACCATATAACATCCATACACCAGCCATGACATTAGCATGAGGTTGTGCACTTTTCAGTAGATACATCTGAAAACGATGATCACACCCTTTGAACATGACGGGAGAGACAAGACAGGAATCTGTTGGACAGAGATTCTAGGTCAGGACAGGAGTCTGTTAGGATGGGGACTGTATGAAACAACAGGGATAAATAGGGATATAACAAAATTCCAGGACAGGATTCTGTTGGGCAGGGTGTCTGGATCTGTTGGATATGAATTCCAGGACAGGACAAGGATGTGTTGGACAGGGATTCCAGGACAAGACAGGGGTGTACTGGGATTCCAGGACAAGACAGGGGTGTACTGGGATTCCAGGACAAGACAGGGGTGTACTGGGATTCCAGGACAGGGTTAGATAGGGAATCCAGATCTGTTGGACAGTAATGTTCCTCTGTCCTGACTAATGTCTTACTCCACCCTCAGGGATGTGGGACAGAGGGACCAGCAGATAGCTCTGGCAACTGCTCTGTCTGACAGCCTCTGGTTGGCCGGTCAGGAGGAGAGGGCTACGGTTGCCTTGGTAACCGAGGACAACTGCATCACGCCTTATCTGGACTACAAGCTGAACAATTTCACAGAGAAGGTGCGGTTTTGTCCTGTCTGGACTCTTCGTCCTTCCTTCTTCATACGTGTCTTCTTCTTTGTGCGTTTCAGCTGCAGCTGTTTACCTTTGACAAGAAGGGCGACGCCATGAAGTTCATCCTCGATCACGTTCAGTGTGTGAGTAACTCCAGAATGTGTTTCAACTGGTCTAAACCAGAACCACTAAATGACCCTTTCCCACCGTGTAGTTCAATGAGGAGGGGGGTCACGGCGTCATCCTGTTCTTGTACAGTCTCGTCTGCTCCCGGACTGTCAAAAGGTAACACACTGACACTGTACAGGAAACACGGCACTTTCACAATAAAAGCTCAACACTATTAAGGTCAAATACTCACAGGGTCATGGAGGACTTGGACTCCACAACCTCCCACCTGCTGCACCTGAGTCTGGGAAACTTTGTGTGTCACCAGGTAGGACGCTCACCTGTCTCTGGAAACATGTTTTAAGTGGTTCCTAGTGTGTAATTACCAGCACTGCAGTGTAGGACTTCCAAAGGTGAGACAGTAAAACAGTTCTCAGTGTGCGACAGTGAAATAGTTCCCAGTGTGCGACAGTGAAGCGGCTCCCAGTGTGCACCGGTGAAGTAGTTCCCAGTGTGTGATGGTGAAATAGTTCCCAGTGTATGACAATGAAGTGGTTCCCAGTATGTGATGGTGAAAGTGCCTAGTGTGTGATGGTGAAATAGTTCCCAGTATGTGATGGTGAAATAGTTCCCAGTATGTGATGGTGAAAGTTCCCAGTGTGTGATGATGAAGTGGTTCCCAGTTTGTGATGGTGAAATAGTTCCCAGTGTGTGACGATGAAGTGGTTCCCAGTTTGTGATGGTGAAATAGTTCCCAGTGTGTGAAGGTTAAGTGTTTCCCAGTGTGTGATGGTGAAATAGTTCCCAGTGTGTGACGATGAAGTGGTTCCCAGTGTATGACAGTAAAATAGTTCCCAGTGTGTGATGGTGAAAGTTCCCAGTGTGTGACGGTGAAGTGGTTCCCAGTGTGTGACAGTAAAATAGTTCCCAGTGTGTGGCAGTAAAATAGTTCCCAGTGTGTGATGGTGAAGTAGCATCCAGTGTGTGATGAAGTGGTTCCCAGTGTATGATGAAGTGGTTCCCAGTGTATGACGGTGACGTGGTTCCCAGTGTGTGACAGTAAAATAGTTCCCAGTGTGTGATGGTGAAATAGTTCCCAGTGTGTGACGATGAAGTGGTTCCCAATGTATGACGGTGAAGTGGTTCCCAGTGTGTGACAGTATAATAGTTCCCAGTGTGTGATGGTGAAGTAGTTCCTAGTGTGTGACAGTAAAATAGTTCCAAGTGTGTGATGGTGAAGTAGTTCCCAGTGTGTGACAGTAAAATAGTTCCAAGTGTGTGATGGTGAAGTAGTATCCAGTATGTGATGAAGTGGTTCCCAGTGTATGATGAAGTGGTTCCCAGTGTGTGATGGTGAAGTAGTTCCCAGTGTGACAGTGAAGGTTTCAGAGGTTAAAACATTTTTTCAGAACCTGGGACCTCTGTCTCTGCAGGCGCTGCTGAACCTTCTCCTGACGGGCAGAGCCTGTCCTCACGTCTTTAACGGGACTCTGAACGTTGGGGACGGTGGTGAGCCTCTGGAGTGTCCCCTGCAGGGCGTCTTGTCTCGTGGCGACGTGGGGTACATGCACTGGAGCCGAGAGCAGATGGAAAGAGGCCTGCTGCCACAGGTAAACAGCTGGTTCTGGTTCTCGCTGTTGCAGCTCAGAGATCCGCTCATGTACCAGCCCCTGTCTGCAGGTGGGCAGCATGCTGAAGACGCCCCGGTTTCCAGTCTGGGTCTGCTGCATCAATAACAGCTTCTCGGTTCTGTTCAGTCTGAACCGATCCCTGCTGTGTGACTGGAAGAGAGAGCACCAGTTCCAGCTGTTCTATTACAACGGACAGAACCAGCAGAGGTCCACGACTCGGCTGACCGTCGGTGAGCAGCACTTTCACTCTGCGTCCGGTCCAGGCCCGCTCGTGTCCAACACCTGTTCTGATCCTTACAGATACTCAGTCCCACCACTGGGAGGCACCGCCCCCAGACCCAGAGGGAGACCCGGAGAAAAGGTTCCCTTCACTGGAAATGACCATCAGGACCAAGTGGGAGGGGGCTGCGATAGACTGGAACGGGACGGCTCCCTTCTACTGAGGAACCAGTCCCCAAACCCTTCGACCCGTTCGCACTGTGTTCTGATTAATTTAACTATCGATCAGAAACGTTTTCCACTCCTTTTATTAAGCAGATTTTTAGTTTTGAAACAACAAAAAGTCTCTTAAAATCATAAAAATTTAAATACACATTTGTGTTTTCAAATCAGGATTATTGATCATCTCTTTTCATCGTTTGAATAAAAAGTTGAACTTTTGATTAAAGAACGTCTGGTTTGTTTCTTCAGGTGAATAAATTCACCCCGGAGCAGGTCCAAACCTGACGGGGCTCAGACGTCCCTGAAAATCACCTGTAGATTAAATTAAACCTAGAGATCAGTCTGGATCTGTTCAGTCCAAATCCAGGATCTCAGAGGACCCCGGTCCTCAACAGTCAGCGAATCAGAACTGAGACTTCCTGTTCCTACAGGAACCTGAAGTGACCTAGTACGAGACTTTCCATGAGGCAGAACCTGCTGGAACTTCTAACCCAATGGCTTTGTTCTGTCTACATACAGAACTCTGAGGGTCCACTAACAGAACTCTGAGGGTCCACTAACAGAACTCTGAGGGTCCACTAACAGAACTCTGAGGGTCCACTAAGTCCCTGAGGCTCCCATGAGTCTGAAGACACCACCCCCCCCAGCCCCCGGGTCGTTCTTATGGTCCACATGTAGAACTCTGATGGAGGTTTTCCACCAAAGTGGCTCTGAGCTGGTTTTGTTCTGGTCTTAGATTATTCCATAATTTCTCTGAACGCAGCACCGACGACGTCCCAGAATGCAGCAGGGCATGGTCCGGTCTCGGCGTCACGTCATGCCGCTCCACTGTAAGGATGTGTAGCTGACGGGTCCGTCCGGCGCCGGCGAGCACAGCAGGACGGTCTTCTTCACGTTGGAGCCGAGCCGAGCCACGGTGAGGACGTCCAGCAGGCAGATGGACTCGTCCAGAGTCAGACAGACGGCAATGAAGTGGGCGTGGAAACGCAGCGGGTCACCTGAGAAGGCGGAGTCAAACAATGGAAGGCAGCTCAGAAGGTACAAAACAGACCTGAGGTTTCAGACTCACCTGGATACACCAGGAAGTCTCCTCCAAACTTCCCTGCAGAGGTGAGGAAGAAGCCCCGCCTCCGCAGGTCTCTGAACACCTGGTACCGGGCCTCGCTGCGAGGACTGTCCTGCGCTCTGATTGGCCAGTTGGCCTGCAGGAAGGCGCGAGCCTCGGGGCAGTAGCTAAGCCCCGCCCTCGCAGTGCTCAGCTGAAGCGCCAGTGCTGAACGGGGGAATGTAAAGTTCTGATCGAGGCTCAGCAGGCGGCGCTGCAGGGCCTCAGTGGACCCACCATCAGACTCTGACCCTGCAGGACCAGAACTGTTAGCTCGACACCAGGAACCCTCTGGAGGGACACATCGTCATGGTAACACCCTACCTGAGTGTGATGTCATTGCTCGGAGCAGCGCTGACTTCCTGTCCTCCAGAGCGAGAGCACTCTGCTCCTGGAAACTCCTCCGCTGCTCCTCCTCATGCTGCTGAAGCCCCGCCCTGACACCAGAAGCCCCGCCCCCTGTATCCTGACAAACAAGCAAAACACTTTCTCAGCCACCTGCTGCTGAACGTCCAGGAAGTTCCCCGACTTGGTTCTGGCTCGACTGGCTCCCTGACCTGGTTCTGTTCAGGCAGAACGGCAGCAGCTCGGTCCTCACTCAGCAGCCTCTCCTCCTCCGGCAGCAGCAGCAGCGGTCGGCCCAGTCGCACGTTCTGTCGGGGGGTTCTGGGCAGTGAGCCCAGCAGTGCTCCCACCAGACCCAAGGACCTGACTGTCCTCAGATCCTGAACCCGCCACAGCAGGGGGGCGGAGTCACAGAGGCTTAGACCCACCACGAGGTTCGGCTTCTTCTCCTGCTCCTCCTGACTCTGGTCCTCATGGTCCTCATGGTCCTGGTCCTCATGGTCCTGGTTCTCCATCAGCAGGAACTCTGGCAGTCAAAGCAACATGAATCAGTTAAACAGGTTGAAAATTGATCATCTCCGTCTCCAGGAAGTAGTCTGATCCGGTGATGATGCGAGCCTGTCTCTGATTGGTGGATTCAGACAACAGGTGTTGATGCTAGCTCTGGCTCCTCCTCCTTACCGTTCAGATCTTCATATTGATCAGTTCTGATGGATCGATCAGCTCATTGGAACATTTTCCTGAAACAGGAAGTGGATTCAGTCTCATGTTCTGTCTTTGGTGATCACGTGACTGATCATCAAACACACTTAATGACTGAGGTTGATTGACAGGTGTTTGCACCAGTCAGGTTCTGTTTCTCATGTTTCTTCTCAGATTTGAATCCTGGATTCTGTCAGGATCCGGATCAGTTCTGGGTCCACGGACTGAAGATCTGTCATCGATCTCCTCATTTGAAACTTGATTGTAGGAGTAAAACTGGACCGAACAGAACCTCCTGGTCCTTCTTATATCAGGTAGGAAACTGGAAAATTAGCTCTCTGCTCTGACCTGACACAGGTTCGGGTCTGATCTCAGGGTTCGGTTCTTCATCGAACCTGATCAGAAACAATCTGCTGATAAAAAAAATAAACTGTTCACTTCCGCTTCGTCATCAACGTCAGATCAATTTTACCCTAAAAACTCCCCAAAGCCGAACCTGAGACTCGAACCACCGGTTAACTAGTCACTAACCAGCAGTGTTGATGTCTTACCCGCACGTGTCTCCTCAGAGTTCTGCCGCACGACCTGCCGTAAACCGCTGCGTTGTAGTTTCAGAGTGGGGTTACCTCAATGTTAACACGCGCTTCTTCCGGGGGCGGGGCCGGGTGTTTAATCTTACAACGGTCTGCGCACGCATCGTGAGTTAACAGGTTCCAGAACGCTAAACGAACGCACCCAATAAAACTAAAGGATGAGTGCAGCCAATAGGAGGGCGGAAACATTTGAGTGGCAGCAGGTAGAACCAATCAGAGAGGGCAGATCGCCTCCAACGTCTCCGGATGATGTGGAGCTACGCGTTGGTCTGATAGGTGGAACTGTTTTTGCCTTTTCTTTTTTTAATCATATTTGCTAATTTTGTCACTAATAGTGTTACTTAAAATTGATCTGAATAATAGGTTAACTTGTTTATGCAAATGTTGACCTTAAGAGGTATGCCAGAGGATTCTTTATGTATAATTTTGTAATTTGAGATTGTCATGTGTTCTTTAGTTCTGATCAATTAAGTTAAAAAATAAATAGATAAATGTGAAAGTCTAACTGGTACTGGTCCAGCTGCAGCAGACTAACCCTCCCTGGCTAAAAGCAGGACACTTAAAAGCTTCTAGAAAAACAGAACCCAGGTCCAATTCAAAAGCTGCAATGATTTAGAACTCAGGACAAGAACCAAAAAGATCATGGGTCTTTTTATTTTATTTTTTTTACGAGTTATGAACTTCAAAAACAGATAATGAAGAGGCTTTATTTTTTGAAAGACTCTGTACAAACATTGCAACACACTCGCAAACGCTGCTCAGCCAATGCTTCATTGATCAGCTCTTGAAAAATAAGAACCTCTTAAAAAAATCCTGTCCAAATTGTACAGATTTAGTCCAATGAGAGGCTCTGACGCAGACTCCTCCCCCTCCTGTCAGATAGCAGCATAATGATGTTGAGGGTGTGGCCTGAAGCACCTGAGGCTCCTCCTACTGAGCGATCTGCAGCTCCTGCAGCTCCTTTAGTAGCTGCTCCTCCTTCTGGATCTTCTCCAGCTGCACAAACAGAGGTTTAAACATATTTACAGTTGTGTTCTGATCCAAATGTACCCAACAGAACAGCAGTCAGCCGCTGGTTTGAACCACAAACTAAAAGAACCGAACGGAACCGAGGAGATCAGAACTAGTACGACCCAGAGAAGAAAAAGAACAGTTTACATCTGAACCAATCTCCTGCAGTTTACTGATGATGTGGGTTCTTCTGCAGTCTGCTGGGTTCTGTTTTGTTTGCGGCGAAGGTCAGAACCATTACCTGGTTCTTCTGCAGAACTTTTCCAGACGCCTGCTGCTCCTTCAGCTCGTCGATGGCCTTCAGCTTCTGAAACACACAAACGCATCACTGACTCTCTGACCAATCAGAGCAGAGAACCACAGACTCTGTCCAGTCATCAAAGACCCCAACAGAACATCAGAACCAGGGCCCAGGTCTGACCGGGTGCACGGTCCAGATTCTTTTAATTTTTCCTTTTGATGATCCAGATTTCTCTGCATTCTTCATCATAGTTAGCAAAATATCTCATGAACCAGAGGAGGTATTTTCATCAAAGTTCTGTCTGCATCTTGCTTTTCACCTTCTTTAAGTTCTTGATCTTCTTGTCCATCTCCGGGTCCCCGCTGCTCGCCTCTGACTGGCTACTGGTGATGGGGGCGGGGCCAGATGGAGGTTCATGTTCGAGTTTGGCTTCCTGTAGGGAGAAAACTCATCATCATCATCATCAAACAGATTAATCTGTGTTCTTAACATGAACTCAGAGTAGAAATAAAAACGAGTTAACTAACGAGTTCTCACCTGTTTGGCTGCTTTCTTTGCTTCTCGTTTCTTCTGATTCTTCAGCGCAGACTTGGACAGACTTTTGTCCCCTGAGAGTCCGGAGCGAAGGTCCTGAGGCGGCTCGTCCTCGTGCTGAAGAAGAGTCACAAAGTTTTCAGTCCCATGACACCCAGTAAGCCCCGCCTTCTGCGCTGCAGCCCACACACATCTGAGCAAGTTTCCTGTTTCCTCACCAGTTTGGAGCTGGGCGTGGCTGGCAGATGTCTCAGAGCAGGTGGGCGGTATGCCTGTGTGGGCGTGGCCTGTGTGGTCCCCAGCTCGCTCGGCGCCGCCTGGTACTTGACGGCTCGCTCAGGAAAGCTGCCGTCTGGGAAGGACTGCCAGCGGACCTCCCACAGCTCCGACCCAGCGGCCGCATCCTGTTTGTGCAGCACGGAGCCGGTGTAGTGCCAGATCTTGTATCCGTTGCCAACCCGCAATCGAGGGGAGCAGGTCGCCGTGACGATGTGTTCACCGTCTGGACACCAGGAGAAATGTGTGCTGTCTACAGCCTGAAGCTTGGACACCTGAGGAGGAGGTCCATGTGAGAAAGATCTGTAAGAACTAATACTTTGGATCAAATGAGTAGCTGCATCTGCCACTGGAAGGAAAACATCATAAGAAGACAGGAGTCAGCACACCTGTGTGTTTGAAACTGAATGGATGTGAACTTTAACCTCACTCAGCACCTGTTTAACCATTGTCATGTCCCAGTGGACAGCCGCTAACAGGGGTTAGCAGCTAATTACAGCTGCTAATAGTTAATAACAGCTGCTAATAGTTAATAACAGCTGCTAATAGTTAATAACAGCTAATAGTTAATAACAGCTGCTAATAGTTAATAACAGCTGCTAATAGTTAATAACAGCTGCTAACAGGGAGTAACATTTCCTTGTGGTCAGGAAGCTAAAGGCCTTCACTGACATAAAGTCTTGCAGCAGCGCCTCCTGCTGGCTCACAGTTGGTCTGCTTTGATCTTTAAGGTAAACTGAGTTTAGCAGCTTGCTGAAATATGGTTAAACTCTGAATGTGTGAAATAAGAAGCCCTAAGGGCTGCTGTTCGAAGACAGTCCCAGATTTATGTTTTTTTTTTTTTGTAAATTAAACTCTTGTTTTTGTACGAGGACAGTTTGTGGATATAAAACCTTCAGCAGTCTCAGGCGAGCCTGACTCTGAGCTGTGAGGCGTTCAGGTTCACTCAGAGATGTCAGACAGTCTGAGTGATGTGTTGAGCCCTCACCTGTTTGTACTTCTTCACGTCCCACACCTCCATCTGCCCCTGCAGGTTCCCGAAGCCGGCAAGAACCAGGATGTGGCCCTGAGGACTGAGACCAGGAGGGACAGATTATTCTGCAGACAGACTCAGACTGTCTCACGGATCAGAACCTTCAGGATGGTCTCACCTGTAGTAGGCAGCGTTTCTGGGTCCGGTTCCGAAGTCGAACAGCGGGTCACACTTTAGGTTGAAGACGGTGGCTTTGGCGGGCATGAAGCCGTACACCACGCAGAACTCGCTGGAGCTCGGGCTCCACGCCACGTCGTAGATGGGCCCATTCTTCGCTGTTTCCAAACCAACAGGAAGAAACGTGGGTCAGGACCCGACCGGTTCTGTTCCGCTCCTCGTCCCCAACACTCTTTAACGGTGTCAAAGACGGACTGGACCCAGTTCTTACCGAGCTGAACCACAGCCGTCTCTCCGTTCACAGCCAGGTAATGCAGCGTCTGCTCTCCGTAGTACGACGCCCCGGTTTTGTCCACCTCCGTGCTCGCCGTCACCAGGACCGCCGACGCTGAGGGACGAAGACACGGTTAGCTTCAGGAACCGCTTGGACCGCTCGGGGACACGGCCTGCACTCTCACCTCTCCGGTTCCACTGCATGCTGACCCGGTCGGCCTTAAAGAAGCTCTTGTTGGCGAGCGCAGCACTCGGCCCGCCCAGCACCGGGTACTGGTACAGACGCACAAATGATGGCGCTCCTTTGCTGCCTGGGACGTAGACAGCAACCTGCAGGGGACAAATAAGACATGTAAGACAGACGAGACAACCAAAGGACAAGTTTCAGGCGTTGCCGTTTGTCTCCTCACCTTACTGGGCTGAACTCCAGGAGACAAGGCGAAGTCCGAGACTTTCTGCATGTGCAGCTTGTTGGCAATGGAGTCTGAGGAGAGACTGTGATGTCACACAGAGACCGACCAATCAGAAGAGACGAACTGCCCAACATGTGTGACTCACTGAAGTCGTTGTTCTCAAAGAAGTGCAGCTCGTTGTTGACGCTCCTCACACAGATCTTCTCATCTTCTGACCAGCGGGGACACCTGAGAACCAGTCCATGTTAAAGGCAATCAATCAATCAATTAATCAATCAATCAATAAGAGTGATCAGTTGTACTGGACTGACCAAGAGTCAACCTTCTTCTGAAACAGAGCTTTGATCAGACGTCCACTCGTCAACTCCCACAGCTGCAGGTTGGCATCACCCTGTGGACAGTCCTGAGTCTCTGCAAGACAGACAGGTATTCATCAACTGTCCCTGACTGACTAATGGTGCTTGAGACGGAAAATAACTGTCTCACTGCGTCCTCTGATGGTCTCACTGCGTCCTCTGACTGTCTCACTGCGTCCTCTGACTGTCTCACTGCGTCCTCTGACTGTCTCACTGCACCCTCTGACTGTCTCACTGCGTCCTCCGACGGTCTCACTGCGTCCTCTGACGGTCTCACTGCGTCCTCTGACTGTCTCACTGCATCCTCTGTCTCACCGCGTCCTCTGACGTTCTCACCGCGTCCTCTGACTGTCTCACTGCATCCTCTGATGGTCTCACTGCATCCTCTGATGGTCTCACT
>JARVGS010001454.1:41499602-41511674 GCA_031762315.1 Hypsolebias antenori | reverse complement strand
CAGAGCTCCACGGTATTGGCGGCCGTTGTTGACTGGGGTGGGGGGGGGGGGTGAAGAGAAACAAAGCGCTAAATCTGTAGCATTTAAGCTAGCGTGTACCTTTTAGCATTACATCATTTCCAGCAGTTGTCAACTGGATGTGGGGGTGTGGGCTGAAGGACATTTCGGCAGGCGGGGCCCCCTCCTGTTACATCTTCTTTCAGACATTTCTGAAAGTTGAAGCTTCAGGAGCTGCAGACCGGTCCCACGTGGTCTCCTGCCCAAAAATACTGAACTTTCCTGACATTGTAACAATAAAATCATAAAAAGCACAGCGCCACCTGGTGGCGTGGCCTGGACACGTCGGCAGATTCAAGGCAGTTTTGTGGACTGTTTAAAGAACGATCACATGGTCACCGGGTGACCGTGCACGTTTCCAGGAGATCCTTCAAGTGTAAACAAGGTCTGAAGGAGCAGAAGCTTCAAGGTGACGGTCTGTGATGTAAAACCCAATCAGAAAGGTTAAAACCGTCCTGTCTTCCTTTTAGCAGTAGACCCGTTTGTAAACTCGAGGTAGCTGTCAATCGGTCCCTGACCCGTTCTGTTCTCGTCTGTGGAGATGGTGAAAGCCATCCAGGTGCTGCGGATCCACCTGCTGGAGCTGGAGAAGGTGAGCGACCTGTGTAAGGACTTCTGCAGTCGCTACATCGCCTGCCTGAAGACCAAGATGAACAGCGAGACCCTGCTGAGTGGAGATCCAGGAAGCCCGTACTCCCCCGCACCGGGCCAGCCCCAGAACTTCTCCCCCACCAAGACTCAGGTGTGCACTGTAGGTGGACATGAGTCAGAACATCTCACACAGTTTGGTGTAAACCTCATCAAAGTGGAAATAATTTCTGTTGCTGTTTTCTGCAGACCCCCAGCTCCATCTCAGGCACCATCAGCCCCCAGGGTCAGATTGTGGTGCCTGCCTCAGCCCTGCAGCAAGGAAACGTCACGGTCACAGCCGTCAACCCCACCCAGGTGGTCACAGGTACGTCAGGCGGCTCCTCCCCCAGGTGCTGACCCGTTGGAGTGGTCATGATGTCTCTGACGCTCGTGTGTTTCAGGAGGAACCGTCTACCAACCAGTCACTGTCGTGACTCCCCAGGGCCAGATGATGACGCAGGCTCTGTCACCCGGGACAATACGCGTCCAGAACAATCAGGTACCGCCGGCGGCGTCCACGTTGAGTCTTCTTAAAGGGGACCGGGCCGTGGGTCGGGCCAGTCCGTCCAACAGATTCCACAGCTGCTTCTTAACTGGTTTTATAATTTAAGTGGTCGTCTTCAGTAAACGTTTGGTCCTGCCTCTGAGAGACCACGTCCACAGGGTTTGTCTCCTGTCCTGCATGTCCTGCATGTCCTGCATGTCCTCCTGTCTCCACCGTCTTTTCACGAGCGCTGCTTGAAACAACGGTCTGTTTGAAAATGTTTGGTTCATAATCGCTGCTGTGGACAAGACTGGAGGTCAGAGCTGATGGGGATGACTGGGGCCGCTGTGGCTCAGTGGTTAGAGTGGTCGTCCTCCAGTGGCAGGGTTGGGGGTTTGATTCCAGCAGCAGTCACATGCTGAAGTGTCCCTGGGCAAGACACTGAACCCTCATTGCCTCTGATGTGTCCCATCAGTGTCTGAATGTGATGAAGCTCTGACTAGTCTGTGTAGAGATCTATAGAGTGGTGTGTGTGTGTGTGTGTGGGTGTGTGTGTGTGTGTGTGTGTGTGTGTGTGTGTGTGTGTGTGTTGATTAGAAGCAGTAGTAGAAGTACGGTCCATTTACTGTTTGTGTGTGTTTGGAGTCGTGCAGCTGAATGTCCGTGCACGTTTCCACGTTGACAGACGTCCACAAACTTCTGACCAATCACAGTCCTTGACCTGTGAGGGAAAAGTTCAGCCCTGGCGTTGTATGTGGAAGGGGCGGGGCTACCTGAGATCACAATGGCACAGTTCTACGTCAGTGAGTCCTCGTCTGGTCTTCACATGGAACCTTCACCAAACTGCTGCCGACTTCACTTCTGCTCCAAGTTTAAAGTTGATTCGTCTGGTTTTAGTCTTTTGAACCGTTTGTGGACCTGAAACCAAGCTTCTCTTCTGGACCAGCTGAGAGGTGGTTCTGAGGTGGCTCCAGTTCCTCGGTGCTGTGGTCCCAGCTCCAGAACCAGTTCTGTGGAAAACAGTCTGCTCTGTCTTCAAACAGAAGTCTTGTTTTCAACAGTTGTTATGAGAAGAGGCGAAACGTTGTTGTTCTGACCCGTAAAATCATGTTTTTTATGTGTGTGTGGGTGTGTGTGTGTGTGTGTGTGTGTGCTCTTAGCTTCAGCTTCAGTTCCACCAGGACCTGAACCTTTTCAATCACGATGACAACTCAACCAAGAACAAACGTGGCGTTCTGCCCAAACACGCCACCAACGTCATGCGCTCCTGGCTCTTCCAGCACATTGGGGTGAGTGTGCACGTGTGCACGTGTGTGTCTGTGCGTGTCAGTAAGTCTCATTCCTCCATGTTGTCTTCTTCCACGCAGCATCCGTATCCAACAGAGGATGAGAAGAAACAGATTGCAACGCAGACCAACCTGACCCTCCTGCAGGTCAACAACTGGTCAGCTTCATCTTCTGGTTTCTTCTTATTTAGTTTGGAGTGTAGAGATTTATTTTATTTATGTTTATGAATAAAATGTTTTAACAATGTGTAAGAGACAAACAAACCCTGGTTCAGTATTGTCAGGTCAAGGCATTTGTTTGACTGTTTTAAAAGTTAAAGTGAACAAAAAGACAATAATTACAATCAAAGTATTAATGAATGAATGGAGGAACATTTAGGAATAAATCATCAAAACGCTTCATTCATTCATCCTTTATTTAGCAGGTTGATCTCATTGAGCCTCGAGGACCTGCTTCAACGTTCAGGTTCAGACTGACGGGACGCCGTCCGTCCGTCTCTACACTAGTTCTTGTCTGAACTCTAATTTGATGAATGAAAACATCAAACTGCACATCTGGGCACCTCTGAGGTCAAGGGTGATTCCTGTTCATTTCAAGGTCATGGGGTCATAGGTCAACGTCACAGGTGACCCCTTTATTAAACCTTGTTTTTTCTCAGAAGGACATCCCAGGAACACACAGGTCAAGGTGTTTCCCCTGGGTTCCACGCAGGGCGCTCAACTCTTCTGTGTTCTTTGTTGACGGGGGCGGGGCTGGGCCCAGTTCTGTTGACCGGGTGGGGCACCCTCCTTGTATAATGGAAGGGAAAACACTGCAAACCCTTTGTCCCCTACACTGTCCCCATGTCCACCTTTAGGGCAGTCCACAGGAGTTTGAGGACAGATGTTTAGGACAGAAAATGTCCTCAGACCTTGTCTCCACTTTGGTTCTTTTTATTTGGACCTCAGTGGTTCTGGTGAAGTCCATTCCTCTGATCCTAAAATGGTTCTGAATCAGCTGGTAGTCATCAACAGGTGAGGTCTTCACCTGTTCATTCTTCAGGTTCCTGTTTGTCCCCGTCGACCACTGATGACATCTTCATGAGTGAATCTGACCTTTGACCCCTCCACCATCATGTCTGTGCTGAATGTAAAAGAGTTTGTCGTAAGGTCTTGCCAGGGGGAGATGAAAGAAACAAATTGTGTTTTCCAGGTTTATAAACGCACGGAGACGGATTCTGCAGCCGATGTTGGACGCCAGCTCCTCTGAGGCTCCCAAAACCAAGAAGAAGACGCCACAGAACCGACCGCTGCAGCGTTTTTGGCCGGACTCCATCGCAACGGGAGGAGGCGCGCAGCAGCAGGTCACCATGCCTGACGGTACGCAGCTGCATCACAGCGGTTTGATCGTCTGAAAGCTGAATGTTTGTGGAGCTGCAGTGGAAAAACCATTCAGAGTGGACGCAGTTCTGTTTTTACGCTGATCGGTTTGAGCAGAAACAAAATATGATTTAACTTCAGATTTTTTTGATTCATCACTTTTAGCAGCTCTACATAAATCAGTAATTCTTGTACGTCTAAACTTTCTCTAGTCCCGCCCATAACTGCTGAAACTTCAGACACGTATAGATCATTGGCGTGCCACGTAAGCTTTTCATCAGCCCAGCACTAAGGTCAACATGGCAAATAAAGGTCAAAGATCCAGGTCATTTCTGTAGATTGCTGTAAAATGGTTTGTTGATGTTGAAGTTGAAGTATTTGGACACCCAGATAACAAACCATTGCAATAATCCAGTCTAGATATGACAAATGCATGAACCAGTTTTTTCTGCATCATTTTTAGATGTTTCTAATTTTAGTGATATTACGCAGGTGGAAGGAGGAGGTTCTAGCAATGTTTTTAATGTGGGGGATAAAAGACATGTCCTGATCAATTATAACACCAAGATTTTTAACATTAGAGCTGGAGGCAGATTAATGTCATCCAAGGAGGAGAAAGACTGAAACATTTATTCTTAAAATGTCCTGATGCTGCTCAATAATCCAGATAGATAAACGTCTCTTTGTTTTTAATCCAAAAGACTTCTTCAGACTGAACAAGAACAAAGACGGAATGCAAAAGAACGAAGAATCTGTCCAGAGGTCCTGACAACTTTGTTAGATGTTCCTAAGATGTTCAGGTCCAAAAACCGAAACTTCGGTCTTGTCAGAGTTCAAAAACATAAAACTTAGGGTCATCCAGGTTTTTATGTCTTTAAGACATGATTGTAGTCTAAGTAACTGATTGGATTCATTGGGTTTCATGGACAAATATAACTGTGTATCATATATAACAATGAAAATTTATCCCATGCTGTTTAATTACTTTACCTAATGGAAGCATGTACAAGGTGGTCCAAGCACTGAACCTTGAGGAACTCCATGACTGATTTTAGTGTAAGAAGTAATTAATTATTTACATTTACAAACAGAAAACATGCTCTGCACATTACCTCAGTGCTCGCTGGGCACCACTGTCAGCTACTACCACACCACGTTTTAGCACGTTTTTATTTATTCATTATTATTAACTAATTAATTAATTGATGAAAACATGATCCCTATGGCTTCCACAGCACCCTCCTCTCCCCTGCAGACCTCCCCCCTCCAGCAGACCCCCCCACTGCAGACCTCCTCTCTCCGCCTCCACAGCGCCCTCCTCCGGCCTGCAGAAACTTTCTTGCCGCTGTTACTTCCTGTTTTGTCCGGAGCCTCCTCGGTCTTCAGTGTCTCCGTCTCTTTGTTCCTCGGACACTCGGTCCTGGTCCCGGAGTCCTCGGTCCTGTCCCCGGCCTGGTCTCTGTCCCCGGCCCGGTCCTCACCGGTCCACCGGGAGCTGCGGCTCTCAGTGACCCGGACGCAGCGCAGGGGAGCCGGTCTGAGCCCGCAGGAGGAGCCGGTGTCCGTCTGGTTCTTCTGGTCCTTCGGGTCTTGATGGATTTTACTTAAACCTCGGCCCTTGAAGGTCCGGTAGGACTGAGGCTGGTTAGTGCCTGCTGACCAGTACCAGGTTAGTTAAAGCAGAACCAGAACCTCTTTGACCTCTAACTTACTGTGTGCTCTTTAAATTCTGGACTGGATGAGGTTCGACCCGGTTCTGCTCAGTCTTGTCCTTCAGCTGTTTGTCTCCGGGTCAGACCTCAGTCAGTTGGACCTGTTTTTAATCGAACCGGGTCAAATTTATGAAATCTGGTTTGAACTGAACTCAGTTCTGGTTCATGTGGCTGGATCCGGGATTTAATTTAGTCCCGGTTCTGTCCCACTGTGTTGGGGTTAAACAAGATTTATTTTTAAAGTCAGGTTTGTTAAAACTAGTGGTTCTCTGAAAACTGGACCTTGGGTCAGTCTGGGTTTGATGGAGACCAGAATCTGGTTTTTAGACGTCGCCTTCATGTTAAATTAAAGGATTCAGATCTGGATTTGGAATAAAACTGCTCCTAAATGCAGTCAGACCCGGTGACGATGGTCCACATCGGTCCTGAACTTTAAAGATCTCCTCCTGTTTGGGTTGATGCCGTGGGTCCAGCAGGGTCAAGAAGACCCAGGTTTAGGTTCCCATGGCAGAACTCCATCAGGCTCCTGCCTCCCTGTGCTGCTGCCGTAAACCCCTGCCGGTCCCTGGGGGCCAGTATGTTGGGGACTCCAAGCGGCCCTCAGCAGGTCCAGGGCTCCAGGCTCCTAGGTGCACCCTGGTGGATGTGGCTTCAGCCTCAAACTTCAGGTTCTTCCAGCTACGTCACTTTCACCTGGACCTGCGACTGAACTTTGCAGTGAAAGAGATGAGTGGCTGGCTGGTTCTGGACCTGGTCCCCCTCCAATCGGCAGTCTGCACCTTGGTCCTGGACTCCCACCCCTCCCTTTTAATCCACTCCATTGACTGTAAGCTTCCAGAGGGGGGGCAGGAGGAGCTGGTCTCCCTCACTTACCGGCTGGATCCTTTCACAGACTACGGCTCGTCGCTCAGCATCAGCCTGCCGACCGATGTGGTGAAACTCGGTAGGCTAGTCCAGATCACAGTCCGCTACACAACCACCGAAGGCCCAGCGGTAAGGACACACAAAACACGTCACCAGTTCCAGACCCGTCCAGTTTCAGCTCGTGAAACTTCATGTGAAAATGTTTGAGTTGATCAAAAGAATTTATCTTTAGTTTCAGAAATCTGTTCATGGGAGACAGAAGGATCATTTCAGGGAACAGATGATCAACTCAGGGATCGTAGAGTCCTGTCAGGGATCGTAGAGTCCTGTCAGGGATCGTAGAGTCCTGTCAGGGATCGTAGAGTCCTGTCAGGGATTGTAGAGTCCTCTCAGGGATCGTAGAGTCCTCACAGGGATCGTAGAGTCCTCACAGGGATCGTAGAGTCCTCACAGGGATCGTAGAGTCCTGTCAAAAGTCCTGTCAGGGATCGTAGAGTCCTGTCAGGGATCGTAGGGTCCTGTCAGGGATCGTAGGGTCCTGTCAGGGATCGTAGAGTCCTGTCAGGGATCGTAGAGTCCTCTCAGGGATCATAGGGTCACCTTGGACTGTAGGGTCGTTTCAAGGATCATAAGATCCTTCCAGGGATTGTCTCTGTAATCACAGGGTCACTTGGGTTGTCTTGGGGCTCATAGGGTCATGGAAGACAAAACTGTAATTTCAAACAGACATTAAACGCACCACACTTTATTCAAATGTTTATTCAATTCAGGCGAAGGACAGGTTTTGGACTTTCATTGGGACTTGATGTGGACTGGATTTAAACTGGTTTTGAGTGTAGTTTTTGACTGTGGACTAGTGGAACTGGTTTAGGACTGTTTAACATGAACCGGTTCAGTGACCATTTGACCACTGAGGTGAGCATTCTGACACAGCTGAAGACTCCTGATGATGAGGAGGAGGTCTTGACGTCTGACTTTGGACTCTGTCCTCAGATCTGGTGGTTGGACTCTGAGCTGACCTGTGGTCAGTCTCGTCCCCTCGTCTTCACTCAGGGACACACGGTGTGTAACCGCTCCTTCTTCCCATGCTTCGACACACCTGCTGTGAAGAGCACGTACACAGCAACCATCAGGGTGAGTCCTGACCTCTGACCCCGTAGACCTGGGTCCAAACATCAGCAGAACATTTTGTCTTTGTGTTTGTGGCCTCGGAACCAACAGAACCATCAGTGTGAGGAGGAAACTAAACATCTGGCTGTTCCATTTTTAATAAGACGACTGAGTCAGCCGAAGCTAGGAGACTGTCAAAAATAAAGACGGGTCTGTCCTCCAGAGCTGGGGTTTTATGTTTCTTTACATAAAAACAGCTAAAGACACGAAACAGTGCGAGCTGAAGAAGCTCAGACTGAGTTTTTAGAAGAAGCAGAACTCAAGTTCAAAGTTTAAATTAACCAAAGGTCGCCTATAAGGCAAAAGTAGCAAAAGGCTAAAAGGCTAGCTAAAAGATAAAAATAGAATAGTAGCTGAAAGGTTATCGAAAAGCATAAAACAAAAATGAAGCAGATTTCAAGAAGAACATTTTTAAAGGCACTGAGAAACCTCAAAGTGTCTCTGTAGAGCAGGTTGTCGAACGCACTTACATAAGGACCAGAATTAAAAGTGTTTTCAAACTAACATTTCAGAATCTGCATGAACTCAAGTCCAACATCTTCTCTTGGTCACAGGTTCCTCAACAAGAGTTTGACTGGTCTCATTTGACGTCCTCTGTTGCACTTTGGACTTCATAATCAAAGATCACTGAAAACATTAAAGTGATAATCAAGTATTTTACAAAAACATCTTGGGGGCCAGATAAGATGTCAGTGAGGGCCACATTTGGCCCCCGGGCCTCAACACATATGCTGTAGAGGAAACAAATGTAAATAAAGGTAAATGTTTCTAAAAGTTTAAAAGTTACAAAAGACAAAAGTCACAGCAGCCGTCTCCTGAACGAGCTGCACGTTTTGCTTTACGAACGTCTCAAACAGCACAAAGTGAGCAGAAGGAGTTCGAATGACAAAAAGCGCACGGACAAACCAAACGGTGTGAACGCTGAATCCAGATCTGATCTGGTTTCATCTGCTTCTAAAAAGGTTCTGTCGTTTTCTCCAAACACCAAGAACAAACATCTTATTAAAATAAAAAGCAAAGAAACAAAGATTGACATCATGTCTCCTCCTCCTCCTCCTCCTCCTCCTCCTCAGGTACCAGACGGTGTGACGGTTCTGATGAGTGCGTCTCAGAGCTCGTACTCTAAGCTGGATCGGGTCTTCCAGTTTTCCATGGAGTTCCCCGTCCCGTCCTACCTGGTGGCGCTGGTGGCCGGCGACCTGCAGCACGTTGACGTCGGCCCCAGGTCAGTCTGGTTCACCTGAGTGGGCGGAGCTAATGACATTACAAAAAGCAAATGGTTGTTTGACTCTCACTCCCTGCAGGAAGCAGCAGAAATCGTCACTAAAATGTTGGATAATTAACTTTAAAAGACGCTGTGAGTTCTGGATGGCCACTGGAACCGAGTTAAACAAAGCTAAAGTTAGCAAAACAGTAGCTAAAAGCTAAAATCAGTGAAATAATAGTTAAAGGCTAAAAATGAAGGCAGTAGTTGAGAGCACAACGTGTTTTCAGAATGTTTTAGCAAGTCTCTGTGAAAATTTGAGGAAAAAACAGTAAATAAAGTAAAACTTCTAAATACGTAGTATAAATGTTGTGAACACCAAAAGTCTGGATTTGGTACCTGAAAGGCTGAAAGAGCTGAAACTCTTCTGAAGTATTTAGACAATAAAACATTTAGAAGAAACTTAAACAGCAAACCTCAGATTAAAATGTTCTCGTCTTCGTTCAATCAGGAGTCGCGTGTGGGCGGAGCCATGTCTGCTGCCCTGCGCGGTGAAGAAGCTAGGGGGCAGCGTGGAGCGCTGGCTCGGCGTGGCCGAAGATCTGTTCGGACCTTACCTGTGGGGCAGGTGCGACATCGTCTTCCTTCCTGCTTCCTTCCCCATCGTCGCCATGGAGAACCCCTGCCTCACCTTCATCATCGCCTCCATCCTGGAGAGCAACGAGTTCCTGCTGATCGACGTCATCCATGAGATCGCCCACGGCTGGTTCGGCAACGCCGTCACCAACGCCACCTGGGAGGAGATGTGGTTGAGTGAAGGCCTCGCCACGTACGCGCAGCGAAGGATCACCACCGAGGCCTACGGTAAGGTGCCACCGACTACTACTGAAGCTTACTGAGTACTACAGAGGTATACCATGAGAGAGGCTGCAAGAACTGTGGAGTACTACTGAGTACTACAGAGGTATACCATGAGAGAGGCTGCAAGTACTGTGAAGTACTACTGAGTACTACAGAGGTATACCATGAGAGAGGCTGCAAGTACTGTGGAGTACTACTGAGTACTACAGAGGTATACCATGAGAGAGGCTGCAAGTACTGTGAAGTACTTCTGAGTACTACAGAGGTATACCATGAGAGAGGCTGCAAGTACTGTAGAGTACTGCTAAGTACTACAGAGGTATACCATGAGAGAGGCTGCAAGTACGGTGGAGTACAACTGAGTACTACAGAGGTATACCATGAGAGAGACTGCAAGTACTGTGGAGTACTGCTGAGTACTACAGAGGTATACCATAAGAGAGGCTGCAAGTACCGTAGAGTACTACTGAGTACTCACTGAGCTGAATATTCCAGCAGGCCTTCAGTCATCCAGTGGGCTAACTGTGCCCTGCCCCTTGTCTTCAGGCGAGGCCTTCACCTGCCTCGAGGCTGTGGTGCGCTTGGACGCCCTGCACAGACAGCTGCGCCTCCTTGGAGACAACAACCCTGTGAGCAAACTGCAGGTCAAGTTTGAATCAGGTAAACACACACACACATACAGGTGTGGTTTGCAGCTGTACAGGGGTGTCTCCTTCATGCTCCACCCCCTCCCTGCAGGTGTGAACCCCAGCACTCTCATGAACCTGTTCACCTACGAGAAAGGCTTCTGCTTTGTGTCGTACCTGTCTGAGCTCAGCGGAGACGTCCGGCGATTCGACGGCTTCCTCAGGGTCAGGAGACGCACACCCCCAAACTTTATAGAGAGGACAAGATGTTTTTAATTTTCCGATGATTTGATGTGAAATATTTAGCTTCTGCATTTCTTCTTGGGACATGAGAAGATGTAACTGTGTGTGTGCAGGACTACATCTCAGAGTTTAAGTTTAGGAGCGTGCTCACTCAGGACCTCATTGATTACTTCCTGCGATACTTCCCGGAGCTGCAGGACGCTGCTGTCACTCAGAGAGAAGGTGAGACTTGGGGGGTGGGAAGGAAATAAGTTGTCATGTGATCCCCGAGGCTCCTCCCCCTTTAGCCAGAATGTGACTGGACTGTGACCATTGGAGACTGGTTGGTAAGCAGCATGCTGCAGGGAGTCTCAGGTTCACAGTCTTGTCTCTTGAATTGTGAACACTTTGAAAAAATTTATTTAACTTTTTATACTCAGAATGGTCCCAGAGTCGCCGTGGGCTTCTCAAATCTCCTAAATTTCAGAGCTTTAGAGCTGTATTTTGAGCTGTCCTCCAGCAAAAGCAGCCCAGTGCGATGGTGGCTTTAGTGACAACACTTCCTGTCCTCAGGTCTAGAGTTTGAACGCTGGCTGTGCAGCTGTGGGCCACCACCTTTTGAGCCAGACTTGTCAGCAGGGAACACCCTGATCGGGCCGGTCCAGAATCTGTGCGACCTGTGGAGGGGCAGTAACCCACCTGACCATCAGATTCTTGCACCCTTTGACCTGTCGACCTGGAGCACCTTCCAGGTAGTTCTGTTCCTGGACCGCATGTTGGACCACTCTCCGCTACCTAACGGTACGTCTCATAACACTGACCAACAATCTGACAAACAGTCCAACCAACAATCTGACCATCAGTCTTATCAACAGTCTGACAGTCTGACAAACAGTCCTACCAACAGTCAGACCAACAAGCTGACCAACAGTCTGACCAACAACCCGACCAACAGTCTTATCAACAGCCTGACAAAAAGTCCTACCAACAGTCTGACCAACAATCTGATCAACAGTCTTATCAACAGTCTGACAGTCTGACAAACAGTCCTATCAACAGTCTGCCCAACAATCTGACCAACATTCTGACCAACAATCTGACCAACAGTCTGACCAACAATCCGACCAACAATCTGACAAACAGTCTGACCAACAGTCTGACCAACAATCTGACAACAGTCTTATCAACAGTCTGACAAAAAGTCCTACCAACAGTTTGACCAAAAATATGACCAACAGTCTGACCAACAACCCGACCAACAGTCTTATCAACAGTCTGACCAACAGTCTGACCAACAATCTGACAAACAGTCCTACCAACAGTCTGACCAACAACCCGAACAACAGTCATATCAACAGTCTGACCAACAGTCTGACCAACAGTCTGACCAACAATCTGACCAACAGTCTTATCAACAGTCTGACAGTCTGACAAACAGTCCTACCAACAGTCTGACCAACAATCTGACCAACAGTCTGACCAACAACCCGACCAACAGTCTTATCAACAGTCTGACAAACAGTCCTACCAACAGTCTGACCAACAATCTGAACAACAGTTTGACAAACAGTCCGACCAACAGACTGCCCAACAATCT
>JARVGS010001454.1:41445467-41456901 GCA_031762315.1 Hypsolebias antenori | reverse complement strand
AGACTGAGACCATTTAAAGGCCTTTGCAAGTGTTTTGAGTTAATTAGCTGATTAGAGTGTGGCACCAGGTGTCTTCATTATTGAACCTTTTCACAATATTCTAATTTTCTGAGATACTGAATTTGGGGTTTCCATTAGTTGTCAGTTATAATCATCAACATTAAAATTAATAAATTTTTGAAATATATCAGTATGTGTGTAATGAATTAAAATAATTTACAAGTTTCCCTTTTTGAATGGAATTACTGAAATAAATAAACTTTTTCATGATGTTCTCATTTTATGACCAGCACCTGTATGTGAAGTATACACAGAGAGAAACATGCGGATTAAACTTAGCTACTTTGTTTATCCACAGTGGGATCTCTCAAATCCACCTGAAATTCTCTGGAATATTTTCAGTTCAAGTTTCATTCATTCAACCTTCATTTGCGTAGAAGAAATCTGGTGAGTCAATTTGGAAACGGTAAGAATTAGAAAAATGAAACATCAATAAAGCCATCGTTAATACAAGTACAGTATTCATTTTTTGTTTAAAATTCCAATAAATCACAATTATGTATCTAACAAAATGACTTAATCTTTTTGCACAAATTTGTGCTTTCATACGTCAAATTCGGATACTTAATTTTTCCACTAATAAAAGGAGCAATCAGTTTGGTGTTATACGTTTGATCAAAATCAGCAAACTATATATTTTTTCCTTCTTTGCATGAACTTTTTTTTTGTTCTGTTCAAAAATGTGAAAATATCAACAACAACAAAAAATGCTGACAATTCACAATAAATTTTTAGTTTTATGATGTCATCCCCACTGGCCAGAAAAGTCTCACTCCAACAATCTCAAACTGGCCCATTGACCATCAGTTGATAGTCACTGCTGCAGCAGGTTTGTGACCCCGGACACATTTTATTAAGTGAGCTAAAGGGCAGACTTGTCTCTTTTGATATTTTTAGCTCTTCAGACATCTAGTTTAAGCACTGATCATAAAAATTAAATACAAAATGAGTAAATTATTTTCTTTTAATCAAAAACAGACTTTTCCATATGCAACGAATTTTGGACAACGTCAGACCATATATCAAAGGGTTAATAAGTGGCTGACACATCAGGAAGTACAAGGATAAAACTATTCGTACAATAATGGGAATGTTGTTAACGTTAAACCTGCTCTGCAGAATTTCAAAACAAGCTCCAAAGAAGTAGTTGAGCAGAGAGGCGAGGTGAGGCGTGCACGTGCTCACAGCTTTCTGTCGGGTCTGTTCCGATCCAGAGAAGCACACTTTAAGAATCCTGATGTACGTGTAAAGGATCAGAATAACGGGAATGAAGGTACAGACCACAGTACCAACTAGTCCATAAACATTATTGAGTGTAGTATCAGAGCAGGCCAGTTTAACAATAGAGTAGTTGTCACAGTAAACTTTGTTAATGATGTTTCCACACAGCTGCAGAGAGAAACCCAACAACATCGTGGAAAGAAATCCAAGAAGTGCAGCTAACCACGACACTGCTATGAAAATTGTTACTTTCTTAACTGTCATTAGAGTGTTATACTGTAGTGGATAACAAATAGCAAAATATCTGTCATAAGACATGACCGCTAAGATATAAAATTCCACCGTTCCATAGGTATGAATGCAATAAATCTGCAGGAAGCAAAGTGGAGCAGCAATAATGTGAATATTAGAAAGAATCTGGACCAGCAGGAACGGAAACAAGCCTGCACTTCCATACAGCTCATTCACAAACAGGCTGCACAGAAACATGTACATGGGCTCATGCAGACTCCTGTTCACACAGATGACCACGATCAGCAGAACGTTAGAGCAGATGATCAAAACATATAAAGACATTACAACAAAAAAGGAGACATATTTCAACAGTTTGGTGTCGATGTGGGCACTAAGAATAAAATACAAAATCTGTGTTGAATTCATTCCTGATTGCTGCAAAAAGTCAGTTCATGCAAAAAAGAGACTTAAATAGAGATGAACCCCTCAGACGTATCACTGTCTGTACGTCAGGACATTCAGGTGGAACTGCAGTTCAGCACACGTCACATGAACGAGGCAGTGAGTGCACAAAGACTGATCAGTTCCTGGGCCTCTGCTGCTTTTCAACCTTTTTCTTTTCTCCCAGGAAAACTGATGACATAATCAGAGCTACACTTTCTGTTGTTGTTGATTACGTTATTGTTTTCTAGACTCAAATGCTCTCACAAGTTCATTAACAAGGTATAGGCACTAACTCGTGCATCTTACATCCACTAAATACTTTGCAGATTGTCTGCTGCCTTACCTTGACTTAATAATAATAATGTGTTGTGTTGTCTTCAGTGTATGTTCTCATACAGTGGTGAAACTGGGTCTCAGAATTTAACCCATCACACAGGGGTGCACTCGGGTGGGGCAGTGGGCAGCTATCGGGGGCGTCTGGGGAGCAGTTGGGGACAGGGTGTCCTGCTCAAAGTCAACATGAGATGTGCAACAACTGGGGATCGAACCTGGGACTTTAGGGTCCCGAGTCAGTGGCTCTACCTCTACCCCATTAACACAAAGAGGTTAACTATAAGTTTGTCTAACCTCATATCTGTAGGTGTCATGCATATTAGTGACATGTTAAATTAGAGCTTTAACATATACATGATCTATAGTTAACTTTGTTCATTAAATAAATAATGTAAATAAATAAACAATCAATATGCTGAGAGAAAACTCGGAGCATATTACAGAACACAATAACAGGATGAGCAGGAGGATCCAGCAATGGACCCTACGAACAAACATTCCAGTATATCATACAAGAATGACTGAAAGACTAACGTTGTGCTGATTATGGATGAGATACAGTTTGTGAAGAAGAAGTAAACGTCTCAGAAAGAAGTATGAGAGGTTTTTCACTCTGGATTCACAGAATGTGTATGTTAGATGGAATGGCAACTCCAAGGTGTGGGTGTATGTGCATAAATGGTTGTCTGTTTATGCATGGCCGAGTAATGGACTGACAACCTGTCCAGTGTGTATCTCGCTTTCTCCCAAAGACCACCACGGATAGACATCAGCTCCTTGTGCCCATGCAGAAAAACACAAGTAAAACAAAATAAATGAACATATGGACGGATAAAGAAGTGGAATGGGGCAAGGAAGCTTACGAACAACACAAATTGCGGGGATTACAGTGTTTTTTCCATTAATCACATTCCTGCAGCTCCCTGAGTGGCTCCCAGTCACCAACAGCTGATCCCTGTCCTGTTGACAAACCCTTGGCATTTAAGGCTGTGTGGGTCATCATTTCAATACTGGAACATTTTCTACCACTCAGCAACCTGAGTAAGTACTTTTATAAGAAAATTACTAACTTGCCAGTTATCTAAAAAAGCTGTCTGGTCCTCTGGACATTTGTCCAGAGGACCAGACTTACCGTAGCTTTTTTAGATTTTTCTACCTGGATTATTGAGCATGCATCAGGGTAACTTGCCACTCACTTCCATACCTTCTCCACTGCTGCCGTCATCTGTCCTGGAATCCTCTGCTTCCTCTCCAAGCCTATAAGACATCCACAACACAACAAGACCAAACTGTCAGTTCATTAAGTCAAAACGGATTGCAGGTATTACAAACGTATGTTTGATACATAACAAGAACCTTCCCCTCATGTAACCACAGAGGGACAACCCTCCCCGTCATTGGGGAAAATCTCAAAATCAAGGTTCAAGGTTCTTTATTGTCATTCGCATCACATGTGGTACATGAGATGGAACGACATTGTGTACACTGGGACGCTGTGTGAGTCCCAGTTACATCCAACAATAGCAAAAATATAAATTGTAAAAGAAACAGTATGGTAATAAGGATTTAAGATATAAACTAAGAAATGTGCTAAAATAAGTCAGATTGGTATTGCTTAACGTCACACACACGTTCAGCCTCGTTCATAGCCGTAAGATGGTGTTCCATAACCACAGAGCCAAATGTTGACACGGAGAATTGTCACGTCCCTGCCCTCGCCTGACAGCCAGCTCACACTGTACCTGACTCTGATCACTCTCCGTGCAAGTGAGATGGTTTATCTTATGCCTTGAAAACTAAAAACACCAAAGACCAAGCTTGGTCACCAGGAACTTGATTGTCAAAACAATACAATGGATGATAAGAGCATCTGTACGTTGGTTCAAAAGTCCCATGATTTGTTCGACAAAGCTCAGTAGGTCATCTTGATGGTTTTGTTTCATCCTTCATCCAAAGGACTTCTTCAGTCTGAGGAGCCACAAACAAACTGGAGTCCCACAAGCACCACTCTCCCATAGTGGAAAAACCAGTTTGCTGGTGATAAGATGTTTCTGGGGCCCGCCCTCTCCCCCATCATCTGCTCTGAGGCAGCCACGCCAAAATGGTTCAAAACACCAAAGTTCATGCCAGGTCCAAATGCAACAATGCTCAATCAGGTCATCTGGACGTTTTCTTTTTTGGGGGGCGCATCATACCACTTTGGCATGGCTGCCTCAGAGGAGATTATGGGGGAGAGGGCGGGCCCCAGAAACCATCTTATCACCAGAAAACTCTTTTTTCCACTATGAGAGTGTGGTGCTTGTGGAACTCCAGTTTGTTTGTAGCTCCTCGGACTGATGACGTCCTTTGAATGAAGGATGAAATGTCTCAGTAAAAATAAAATAAAAAATAGTTAAAAAAAAGAAACCGTCCAGATGACCTGACTGAACTTTGTTGGATTTGTACCTAGATTACTGCACATGAACCTTGGTGTCACGATTTATTGTTTTAATGTTGAACCCATGTGCAAGGAGACACAGGAGACTCCAAGGTAAAAATAAAAATAGCATTTATTTAAACAAATAAACAAAACAAAAAGCTGATGGTGCAGCAAATCTTACATGAATGATGAGATGGAGGAACTGACATGTAAGGCTTGGAAACACATGGTTTTATGATTATTGAACTTTAGTGAAAATACATTGTGACATATTTGTCACTGCCCAGCAGTCTTTGACAGGACGCATTGAATTAAACATCTAGTGTCTCAAAATGGCCGAATCGCTGCTGGGTGGGAACTGAGAGGTGGGAACGCTAATGTCTTCTATCCTTTACCAGAATGTGTCTTTAAGCTAAACACTGTCGTAAACAATTAGTTTTAGTTTAAAAAAACACTACAACTTTACAAAACAGTTTTTAAATTACACATTTAGAACGAGATGTACATTTTACATCACACTCACACTAACAATGTTCTAGAAGGAGCTGCTAGAGGCTGAAGGCTGATTTGAGTGAGGGGTGATGGGAAGGCTGCGGGGCAATTTTCAAGGTCTGTCCCTCAAAATAAGAAACTGATCTGTTTTCATCCATATCCATACACACACACATACACACATACATACTATATATATATATATATATATATATATATACATACATCACCTTCCTCTTGTTCTGGTCACTGATCTCAGGCAGCATCTTGAACAGGGAGGTCCAGACATCTCGTTCCACAGCCGTCTTGGGCAGCATCTTTGTTCCCCCCCTTTGTCCTGTTCAGCATTGTAGCACTCAGAATTATTGTCTGAGTGTCGAGGTGATGCCAACAGATTTACTTTCACAAGCAGAGCGTTATGGGTGGCCTTCATGCTCCACTTGATTTATAAATAAAACTTTATTAGAATTTGCTTTGGGTTTGTTTAAGATGCAATGGTCATGGGGATGAAAAGACAAAGAAGAAAACAAAGCTAGAAAAGTGAGAGAAGGGATAAAAGGGAAAGGAGATGGGAGTAGAGGAGAACGAGAGGTACAAAGAGAACACACATGAACATCAAGCAGCATCTTGAGCAGGGAGGTCCATACATCGCTCTCCACAGTCACCTCTTCCAGCTCTTCTGGGAGGACTCCAAGGTGTTCCCAGAACAACAGAGAGACACAGTCTCTCCAGCATCTCCTGGGTCTTCCCGGGGTCTCCTCCCAGTCAGACATGCCTGAAGCACCTCCCTCAGGAGGCGCCCAGGGAGCCGGCACAGAGCACAATACTGCAAATGCTGCACCAATCCATCTGTCAATCTCACACTCTATTCTTCCCTCACCAAGAACAAAACCCAAACTCCTCCATTTGAGGCAGAACCTCACCCTCAACCTGAAGAGAACAGTTCATCCTTTTCCAATCGAGGACCATGGTTTCAGATTTGGAGGTGCTGATTCTCATCCCAGCTGCTTCACACTCGGCTGTGAACCACTCGAGTGGGAGCTGAAGATCACGACACGATGATGCCAACAGGACCACATCATCTGCAAAGAGCAGACGGAATCCTGAGGCCATGAACTGGACTCTCTCTGCCCCCTGACTGCATTGAGAAGTTCTGTCCATAAAAGTTATGAACAGAATCAGTGACAAAGGGCAGCCCTGGAGGAGTCCAACGTACTGTTGGTAATGAGAACCAAACTCTCGTACCGTTTGTTGAGGGACAGAACAGCCCGTAACAACAGGCCCCAATCCCAAACTCACGGAGCACCCCCCACTGTGTACCCCCAGGAACACGGTTGAAAGCCTTCTCCAAGACCACAAAACACATGTTGCAAAACACACTTTACTTCATTGTGTATGTTGCCTGTTTTTGTTTGTTTCTATTGTACAGCACTTTGGTTGGCCTTGTTGCTGTTTTAAGTGCTCTATAAATAAAATGGTATGGTATGGTAAGGTACCAGTTGTGCCACCGTGCTGCCTAAAGATGTTAAGATCACACCAAAATATTTTAGTAAAAGTGCAGTCCCAGAAAAGGTGGGTCAATGTTTCAACTTCAAGATGACAAAAGGAACAAAGAGGATCAATATGTGGAATATATTTAGCCAGTTCTGAATTTACAGGATAACAACTGTGTAAAATTTTAAGAGACACCTCCCGGACCATATTTGAAACAAAAAAAAATTATTGGCAACGACCACGTCTGCTCCCAGTCAATATCAGAATATGGATGGTTAAAAAAAACAAACAAACAAAAACAAAAGATTGTAGCAGGTTTACTAAAACTGTAATCCTTTGGATTATTTCTCTAATATATTAATTCCCGGTTTTATTAATAAGGAAAGGGTCTGAGTTTCCAATAAATAACTCTGGAAACAGAGGGTAGAAGTGGGTAAAGATAACGGATGGATGGAAGTCAGAAAGTAATCATATGTATACAAGTGATTAAGGTCTCTAGTGTAAACAATGGAAGTAACCTGTCTAAATAAAGGTTGAATGAATTAACTTTAGGAGTCAATCCAATTCAAGATGGCCACCACAACTAATCAACAATCTGACTGTAACTTGGTTAAAACAACATATACTGAACTAAAACTAAAGATGATGTGGTAGTAGCTAAACATTATCTATAGCACGTAGTTTTATGGGGTGTCATTTGTAAAGTTGCACAGTCAAAAATTAACATAAATATTTTGGTTTATTTAGCTTTTAGTATAAAGTAAGAAAAATAGGGGTTATTTTTTTAAAGTCATATTTTCACCATGTTATTCATACATTCATAAATGTCATAGTTCCCAGCTAAATATTTAATTTACAAGATAAATATTTAGAAACTTTGTTTTAATAATCACTGTGAATCGGTGTATAAGAAGCTTTCAAAATCTTTAGGTATTATAAAAAAGTTAAACCATATTTAAAATCAAGTACTTTATTGACTTTGTACAATAGTTTAATTTATCACCATATTTCTCACTGTAATTTAATTTGGGCTAGTACCTATCCTTCTTACTTGCAGTCAATCTATAAAATTCAAAAATGTTTTGTAAGAATTGTCATTAACTCTCTGTATTTAGCTCCATCCACACCTCTTTAAAAAAAAAATAGAAATTCTTACAGTCTATGATGTGAATAAGTATCAAACAGGAATCCTGATGTATAAAGTTTTATGTATTCCATTTTCTTTACCTAAATATTTTCAGAATTTCTTTGAGTTTAATTCTTATTATTCATACTCTACAAGAAGGAGGTATGATTTCCATATCCCCTTCTGTAGAACCACTGTTGCTAAATTTTCATTCATGCATCAGGGAGTTGTGCTGTGGAACAGTTTAAAACAATTAAGTGAATCATGTACAACATTATCTGTATTTAAAAGAAAGTTTAAACAAACTTTATAGATTTTCTAACACATTAGTTTTTTTTATTATCACTTTAATATTTTTTGACAATTTAAATTTATTTAATATAAACTATCTTTTGCTTTGGTATGTAATTGTGTGTTTAAAGTAAGACGTAAGCTTATGTATAAAGCTTTTATGATTTTTTTTGTTTATTTATTTTTTTAGAAGGGGGTGGGGCTTGTAAGCCCTATGAAAGT
The DNA here is from genome assembly GCA_031762315.1 of Hypsolebias antenori. Lineage (NCBI taxonomy): Eukaryota > Metazoa > Chordata > Actinopteri > Cyprinodontiformes > Rivulidae > Hypsolebias > Hypsolebias antenori. The sequence goes on along the minus strand of JARVGS010001454.1, from coordinate 41,448,565 downwards.
TTTTATGACCTCTCTTGCATATTTTTTCTACTTTTCTTTTATGTGTGTTTTCTTTTTGTGCAAACAATAACACAAAACAAACAAACAAACAAACAAAGTCATATTTTCACCATATTATTCATACATTTATAAATGTCATAGTTCCCAACTAAATATTTAACTTGCAAGATAAATATTTGGTTTACAAACTAAATATTTAACTTGCAAGTTAAATATATAGTTAGTAAACTAACCATCTAGGTTTAAATTAAATATTTAATACAAACCTAAATGCTTAGTTTACTAACTCAATATTTAATTCATACCTAAATATGTAGTTAGTAAACTAAATATTTAATTTGCTAAATAAATATTTAGCTCAGGCCTAAATATATATTTTACAAACTAAACATTTAATTTCCAAAATAAATATTTGATTTGCTAACTAAATGTTTATCTTGGACCTAAATATTTAACTTGCTAGTTTAATATTTAACTTGTTAGCTAAATATTTAACTTGCTAGCTAAATGTTTAACTTGCAGAGCAAATATTTAGTTAATATACAAATTCCTTGCCGAAAAGTGGAAGTGTACTGTCAAAATAAAAGCCGAACCCGTAACATTTGGGGCGGGTCCAGTGTTAGCTGTGGACAGCAGTGAAGGAGCAGATGAGATAAATGCAGAACTTCGTGCAGTCTGGAAAGTAAATACTGTATCTCCTGCCTGGATCTGCTGTCGAAGTTGTGAGTAACTGCTCCAATCACATTTTTCCTCTCGTAAACAAATAATTTTGTGTCAATCATTTTGTGAAACAATGTCTGAACAATGTCAGAGTAAACTGTGTGTTGGAACTGTTCAGGTTTTAGCAGTCACATGTCTGCGTTAGTTAGCTTATATGATATCTATGGTTAGATTAGCCATGCTAAGCTGTGCTACACTGTAAACACAGGAACTGTCATGGGTTCTAGTCTGTGTTAGAGCGTGGCCTGTTTTTATTTGGAGGCTGCATGTTAATATCTTGTTTAAACCTTTGTTACATCCAAATGAGACTTTAATATCTTTTTCAAGACAGACAGACATACGCGCGCGTGCATGTTAACTACATGTATGCGACTCTGACATGCTGAATGGATAGCGCACATTACCACCATAAAACCATAAAGCACTTAAAATACATCGTCATGACAAGGTTCAAGCGAAGGAGAATAATAATAACAACAATAATAATAATACCGGTAATAATAATAATAATAAGATTCAGAACAAAAATAATTGTTCTATATTGAAGTTTACACTCACTGACACTTTACCACTTATCAGTTTTAATCTGAAATGATTGTTTAAAGTTGTAAAGTCAGGGATTATTTTTGTTACCTTTTTTTTTCCTCTACGCAACTAGTTTACTTTTTTCTACCTAACTAGTTTACACTGCCAATTTATTAGTTTTGATCTGAAAAGAAGTGATTGTTTACAGCGTATTATTTAGTTATTTGTTACCTTTTTATACATTTACTTCATCACTGTTACATATTGATGTTCACTCTGTTTTTTTACGTGTTTTAATGTGAACTGCAGTGATTGTTTGAAGTTGAACATTTAGTTATATTTTGTTACTTTTTCATCACTGTTCTAGTTTAAAGTTTGCAATGTTTTTTAGCAGTTTTAATCTGACATTTTCAGTGCAATATTTATTTCAGATTTTGTTAAAATACATTTTCAAATGTCTTTGTTTACACCCCTAATATTATATACTTATTTTCAAAACTCATTATTGTGACACAAATAAATATACTTGAAAATTTAATTATTCTTCCATCATTTATTCACACTATACAAGATGTTAGAGTTCATGTTCAGCACTATTTAATGGTTAGTTCATGCTCTCTTGATAAAGTTATTTAACAGTACATAGTTTCAGAACAACACTGGGGCACATATCAGTCAAAGCACAACACACGGTCACACTTTTGTAGTAAAACCATGACCCATGCTGAAGAGGTGTGCAATGTGCTGGACTAGTTCAGCCTCGGATGCATTAGAGCTAGGAGGAGCATCTGAAAAGGTGAAAGTTTCAGGACTGCATGTGGTAGAAGCTGAGTCATCAAAACAGCTAAACATGGAAGCCCATGGCCTGACCATCACATCATGTAAGAATTGCTCATCCATTTTCTTCTGGGACAGCTCTTCCTTCACATTTCCTATTCTCCAGCAAGCCGTTAATTTCAGCACGTCTGTGGCTACACAATCTGCAGCTGAGCTGTCCACCTCTGGATCTGGGGCGGGGCAGCTTCATCCATCTCTGATGTCTGTGCAGCTTGATCCAGTGGAGTTACAGGTACAGGGCTGTAAGGAACCCAGTCAGGATGACTCAAGACATTCAAAAGCTGGTTTGCCTGAAAAATAGACAGAATCTGCAGATTATATATGCAGCTCTGCAGCTTGTGTAAAGTTAGCATACTAGCTGCTGATGCTAAGACGGAACAAGTCAACAACTCTGATCACCATATGCGCAGTGATCAATCACCACATAGGACTGAAACATCATTTGATTCATCCTTGTGAAAATGCCGTGAACACACAAATGTGTCGAGAAATATTACTGAAGGAGATGTTATTTCATTTTACAGCTGAAACTCATGCCAAGTGACGTCTCTCTGTTAGCTTGGTGACCTGTGTTGTTTCCAAGCTGAAAAGCTGACAAAAAAAAAACTCACTCCATTTGTGAGACGTTTCCCCCTATGATTGTGGCAGTTGGAACACAGCAAGCTCTCGTCATTTCTTTTGTGATTTCACGTATGAAACAAAATCGCACAGCGCCTTTCAATGTCCTACACTTCCGCGTCGGCTATACCAGTAATGCATTGTGGTTTTCATGTCGGCTGACGTCACGAACCGTCCACAGCTAACACTGGACCCACCCCGAATGCTATGTCACATGGGTTTGGCATTTATTTTGACAGTAGACTTCCCTTTTTGGCAAGGAATTTCCATATTAACTAAATACTTAAATCTGCAAGTTAAACATTTAGCTAGCAAATGGAAGCTGCACAGCTGCAGAAAGAAAAGCTTTGCAGAGAGTGGTGAAGGCTGCACAGAAGATGTTGGAGTCAGTCTCCCCA
>JARVGS010001454.1:41311031-41322519 GCA_031762315.1 Hypsolebias antenori | reverse complement strand
GCAGAATGTTTTTAATGTTTTTAATTGATTTGGCAAAGCTTTTTAAAGTTTTTAACGTTTTTATTAATTATATTTTTCATCTTGTGTTGTCTTTTATGAGCCACATGTCAAAGACAAATCTCCATTTCATTGAATGTTATGGACAATAAAGTTGAATTGATTGATTGATTGAATTGATTGATGTTTTTAGTGTTGTAATTTTACGTCTACTGGCCCAAAAAGCCCTCTCTAACAAACTTAAAGCGGCCCATGGGCCACCAGTTGAAAATGACAATTGTAGCAGGTTTTACGGCTCTGGGCACGTTTAATTCAGTCAGCGAAGGGGCACAAATGGCTCTTTGGATCATAAAGGTTGCAGAGACCTGCTCTAGATAAATGAGCACTAACTACACACGGTCAGAGTACTCAAGCTCTGCTAAAGTCCAAACTCTTTCGGAAACCTGGTGCAGCCCCCTGTCTCAAGCGTTGCGCTAACACGTTAGCAAAACTTGTCTACAGAGTTCACTAAATCACAAGAGAAATGAGCGAAACACTTTTAAAACGTTGATTTATATTAAAATAGAAGCAAGTTTCTTTCGGCTGCCCTTTTCTTTAGGTGTCGCCATAGTGAACGAACTCGCATGGAAGATTTTAATTGTTTCATGTTGGTTGTGCTTCCTGATGCAACCTGAGCTCGAACCCGCAACCTCAGGGTTACAAGACCGCAGCACTGACGAGCTACGGCAGTCCCTTTCACATTTAAAAGACATTCTAGGAGGCAGATCATTTGAATATCCAGTTTTTAAAAGCATCGGGGCGCACCTTTCTTTAAGCACCGACATGAACTCTTTAATGACTTTCATCTTTCAGTTTTAATTGTTGCTCTGATGATTTTGTATATTTTTGACATTAGTTATGGGCAGATTGTTATTCTATGTTTGCATTTGCAGAAGGAAATCTTCCAACATTTGTAGCTGTGAGCACCACTCTGGAATATTTATCTCGTCTCAGGAGTGTTCATGTGAAAGCATCTTCATGCAGACTGACGCTAAACGGGTTGTAGTTGACACAACAGGGTGATTAATCGTAAATGTGTCACCTTCTCATCGTAGGACTCCTGCCATGATAGGCTGCTCCTTCGTGGCCAATCGGGACTACTTCGGCAAACTCGGTCTTCTGGACTCGGGCATGGACGTGTACGGAGGCGAGAACATCGAGCTGGGCATCAGGGTTAGTGTGTCGCCCAGTTCCCTCTTGTTCTTGATCACTCTTTACCCCCGCAGCTGTAAGTGGAGCAGGGGCCGCCGAAGCCTGGCGCCGCTGATGGATGGGTCCCCATTAGAGGTCCTGGAGGACGGGTCCGGCGGTGCAGCTGACCGCGGGCCAGCACAGACAAATAGGTCACATGATGTGGGAACGTTGTGATGTTCTGCTTGTTTTTAAGGATTTAAAGATCTGAGCTTGTTCTTCTGGGTTATTTAACAGTAAACTAACATCTTTGTTTTGATGTTATTGGATCAAACCAGCAGCTAGGTGTTGTTTTATCTGTTCTCATGCATTATTTACTTCACCACCTCCTCTCCCTGCAGGTGTGGCTGTGTGGAGGGAGCATGGAGGTGCTGCCCTGCTCCAGAGTGGCTCACATTGCTCGGATAAAGAAGCCTTATCACAGCAACATAGCGTTTCACACGCGCCGTAATGCTCTGCGTGTGGCCGAGGTGTGGATGGATGAGTACAAGTCCAACGTGTACCTGGCCTGGAACATCCCCATGGAGGTGAGAAACAGGCCTCTTCTATAAACCGCCATGAACGATTAGAGGCAGAGGAATAGAAGGCGAGCACAGATCTAAACAATCGAATCATATATATAAATATTTTTTATTGATCAGGATTAGAAAGGCCGCCAGCTCCTCAGTTTTATTTTATTTCATATCAGTCACCGCTGCATCATTTTAATGGAATGAACACATTTATACAGATGTGCAGCGCTGCAGTTATTCATGAGATTACAAAAAAATAAAACACAGCACATGTTCGTCTGACATTATTTAAAGTAGTAACAAAACATCTGGCTGACTGTGAAGTTAACAATCAATGTTATTACAGAACAAAGAGTTTCATGTCATGAAACTGTTATCATTTGTCGCTAAAGAAAATAATAAATTATCATATTTGTTGTTGTTTTATCATGTGTACTGTACAACACTTTGGTCCTGTGGGTGTTTAAAGTGCTCTATAAATAAAGCTGGTACGTTATGGTATGGTATATATTTATGGTAGGGCATGGTATGGTATATATGGTATGACATGTATGATATGGTATGGTATGTATGGTATGCACAGTATGGTATGGTGTGGTATGGTAGGCATGGTATGGTATGGTATGGTATGGTATGGTATGGTATGGTATGGTATGGTAGGCATGGTATGGTATGGTATGGTATGGTAGGCATGGTATGGTATATAAATATGGTATGGTGTGGGGTGTATGGTATTTTTAAGTTTAGTTTATGTTGTTTGTTTTTAACCAACTTTTGCATCCCTTTGAGAGTGAAAGAGATTTTTTAAAATTTTAAAGTTTATTTCCTTCCTACATTTTTATCCCGTTGCCATGAAATGCTCATCATTGCTTGTGTCTGTCTGTTAGCAAAATATCCCATGAACTAGAATGTTTTTGGTTCAATTCTTAATGTTTTAATAAAAGTGCATCTGTTGCTTAACTTCAGCAGAAAACCCAAATCAAGATGGCTGCCACAGCAACACGACATCATTAAACCCATTAAAGGATTCAAGGCAGCCATTTATAAAGATGTTGAGCTAAAACCTAACGTGGTAGTAGCTGAGAGTCCTTCCCATCACATGATCTGAGCACAACTCCTTTCTTTAAAACTTTGGGTTGTTGCTTTAAGAAAGAATATTTTTATGTATTTTGTTTTGCTTGGCTTTAAAAACTCGCTGAGAGCTTCCTGTAAAATGTTATTTGGACAAACTGGAAGCACAAAAGACATTTTCTGTCTGTTATGTGTTACGACACAAAGGACTGCAGCAGGAATTGAGCTGCTGTTCCTCTGTGCACAGACTGAGACGTTCTCGTGTCTCCAGGACTGAACAGAGCTCCAGAACCGCCGCTGGCCACGCAGAGCTGCGTTTCAAACTGAACACGTCTGTTTGCTCTCGCAGAACCACGGCATCGATTACGGAGACGTGTCCCAGAGGATCGCTCTGAGGAAGAGTCTGCAGTGCCGGAGCTTCCAGTGGTACCTGGACAACGTTTACCCCGAGATGAGGCGCTACAACAACACGCTGCACTACGGCGAGGTGAGCCAGGAGTCCAGCTCAGGCCGAGGACTAGAAGACATGATCTGTGAGGTCATGTTGAAACCACAGGCTTTGACCAGAGGACAAACAGACCAGAGGACAAACAGACATTGGAGGTTTGGTGCTTTTCCAGAAACGGATGCAACGTCTCAGAGGAGATGGTTTGAAAACAAATAAAACATTTCAACCTTAAAACAAGACCGTAGAATTCTATAGAAACTGTTTGTAAAAAGAGCTAAACACTAAAAAAAAGCTAAAAAGTGAACACATTAGCTAAAACACAAAAGCAACAAACTGTGACTTGAAGCTGAAAGTAGAAAGGTCGGTCAAAGCAACAAAAGAACAGCTAAAAGCTACATAAAAGCAGCACACTGTTATCTAAAAGAAGCAAAAGATTAGCTAAAGGTAACTAAAGCTTAGCTAAAAGCAACAAAATAATAGCTAAAAATGTTTTTTTTTAAACTATCATAAGAAGACAAATGCAGAGCCAGTTTGCTGAAGCACGTTTAAAAACAAACGTTTTTTAAAAGAACTGGCAGAATAAGTTGTAATATTTTATAAAGTATAAAAGAAATAAAAGTCCAATGAGCTAAACGAGCTGAACATTTTGATATACTAACAGCTAAAATAAGAAACAGCTTGCAGAAGTGCTTTAGTTACCAAGAACCTCCAGAACAAGTTTAAACTCTTTAAACTGTTTGGATATTTACTAATTTGGGCGATTTCTAAGTTCTGTTAAACGGACTTTTGGTTTCAGATCCGGAACTCTAAAGTGAGCCACTTGTGCTTGGATCAAGGCATGAAGGAGAACCACACGGCCACCCTACACCCGTGCCACGGCTGGGGGCCGCAGGTACAACACACTCCACAAGAACCTCTTCATCTTTGTCTTCTTCATCCTCTTCTTCTTTGTCTCAGTCTTTTCTTCTTCGTCTTCTTCGTCTTCTGTTGTTTGTTCCTGAAGACACGCACCTCGTCAGTTTTCCTCGTGGAGCTGATGGATTTTGTTGCGTTTCTAAGTCTCCGAGGAGAAAACTCTGCTGTCTAAATAAAAATGTTTGAGCTTCAGATTTTTTTGCTCTCAAGCGCCGAGTCAGCGAGAGTCACCTCCTCGGCTCCTTCGGCCCCTCAGGGCGTCGGCGTTCAGCTGGCGGTGAAACACAGGAAACTGCAGACGCTCCAGTCCGCCCACTGACGAAAGCTTTTAAGAACCGGTAGTTTTCAGTTTTGCGTGTTTCCTGAAGGATCAGGTATTTTTGAAGAGCGCATGTTGGATTTTTAGCGTGAGATTGACAGACGGGTTGGTGCGGCGTCTGCAGTATTGTGGACTCTGTGCCGGTCCGTTATGGTGAAGAGGGAGCTGAGTTGTAAGGAGAAGCTCCCTGTTTCCTGGTCATGAACTCTGGGAAGTGACTGAAGGACAGATCCTGGATCCAGGAGGTATCTTCAGTCAAGGTTCCTCCCAGTCTCAGAAGTCAGAGGAGCGGTTTCTGTTGGGCCGTAAAACTCAGCTCCATGGAGTCCTGCAGATCTGGTCGTCCTTCTGGAATCCCAACAGGACCTCTGCAGCTCAGTCAGAGCGACCATCTGGTTCTTGGTCTTCCAGCTGGTCACCAGCTCTCAGGCGAGTCCTGGTTGAACCAAACGTCTTCTATTTGAGACTTCTGGAGGCCGCTGAGCTCCTGGGAACGTTCAGGGCAGCAGCAAAGTTTTGGAGCCTCGCTAAATGTCACATGTTGTTCACAAAGTGCAACATGAGCCAGTGACGGGAGCGTGCACGTGAACTGTTTCTTGCATCTTTTGGAGCGTTTCAATCAGAACGTCCAGATGAAGCTGTGTGCTCTCCGTGAAGATTTCCACAGATAACACTGATTTACAGGAAACAGCTGCGCAGCCGAGAGGAAAACACTCTTTGTTGTGATGAACAACAACACGTCCGTTTGTTGGAGCGGGATGAAGGGAAGTTCCTGCCATCGCACAACGTGCACTTCATCATCATTCTGTGGCGAAAGCCTGCAGATGTTTGTCTTCCAGACCTTTTGCTCATGAGGAGCTTGCTCAGACTCGCAGCTCCTTCACACAGTTTTGTGTGTTTGCTCTGCAGCTGGGCCGCTTCACCAAAGAGGGCCAGCTGTTCCTGGGTCCCCTGGGGAGCACCGGGGAGGACACTCGCTGTGTGGTGGACGATCAGATCAGCAGCTTCCCGCAGCTCCTCAACTGCGACAAGGTGCCCAACAGGAAGCAGAAGACGTGGACCTTCTCTCAGGTGAGGAGAACAAAGAAATGGGTTGTTGGATTTCTGAAAGGTCAAAGGTCATTCTGACTGATCCCAAATACTCTCAGAACATCAGGTCCTTCGTTCCAAACACTGACGTGAAACTTCACCTTGATGGCAGCAGTCCAGGTTGAAAAAAGGCAAATGGTGACAGGAGCAGGTTATTTCCTGCAGAGGACTTCAAAATAAATGCACATTTACTTTGAAACTACTACCATCAATGTCCAAGTGTTTGTGTTTGTTGACACAATGTTTCATGAGCCACTGGACAATTCTAAAGCAACCTGTGAAAAGCAATCACTGGATGAGCATCTGCAGCTGCCACATTCAAGATAGCTGCCACAGCCAGCTGACCTTGAAAAACACAAAACCGGCTACACCTCAGTCAGACTTACAGACTTTGACCTAAGATTTGCTGTGGCAGTAGCTGATACTGATCCCCAACATACAGAATGAGCACAAATAGATTGCTTTTTGTGTAGTCAACTCTGTTAGCAAAATATCTGGAGAACCGCTGGGTGGATTTTAATAAAACCTACAGGAAGTGATCGCTACAGCGCCTCAGTTTTAAAGATATTAAGCTAACGTTTGGTTGGTAGGAGCTGAGAGTTATCTGTCATGGACAAAAGGGATTCCCAAAACAACCAGGTGTAAGTTCATCAGATTTTGGAGAACAGCCAGCAATCACAGGAGATCAATGCACTGACAAGGTCACACTGATCAATGCCTTCACCTGTCTGAGGTTCTGACCCGTTCTGACTTCCTGAACAGAAAAAAATCAGTTTTGTAGAAACGTCCAGGCCCTCCCCATCCTGTCCAGCTTTATCAGAACGAGCTGCATTCAGAAGTGGGAGAAGACTCTCGTGAGAAAACTGTCACTGTAATCTTATCAATCATCTTGAGATAATAAAATGATCTCTTCTGACCGGTCACGTGCAGATGGATTATTACACAGAGGAAGGATCACATTTTAACATAATCCACAATAACAGTAAAAGAGCAGTGACATTTATGGAGCATGCTGAGTGAAAATAATACACACGTCCTTGACACATCTCACATCAGCTCACGTCTCACTGGTTGAGATTTTCAAGGTTTTATTTTCAAATTAATTTATCCTCGTAAGATGATCTCAGTCTAAAACGCTGGCGTGAAAGGAGGAGGGTGACGTGCGTTCCTTCAACAGCTCTAGGCTCAAGATTAAATATGCAAGAACCTTGAATTACTAACTCTTAATCTTCAGAATAATTTCCCAGTGAATGACCCCCCCAGAGTCCTTAATGGTGTCCACATTCCAGTCCACATATCCATATCGAAGTCCTTTTGGTTTGTCTTTCAGCGCACGAGCATGTCCATGTCGGAACCGTCAGCTCAGCTTTAAAGAGCAGGAAGTTGTTGAGCGCTCAAACGTGAACGATTAAAAAAAGGCCAGAGGCGACAGAAATGTGTTTGCTCCAAATGCAAACTCCCAATAATTTGCATTTCAGAGTCTCTGTGATCCATAAAAATCATCCAGTTCATTAAACTTATACGAAGCGTTCATTTATTCTGCTTTTCATTTCTGTCATCTCATTTCTGTGATCAGAGGAGAGAGGCCGATGGAATAAAAATAAAAATAAAAAAAGGTTATTGGCACCCCCACGACCCCGGACCTGTTTAGATTTTAATTGATCAAACACGATGACACCAACTCTGGATGAAGCATTTGAGCCTCACGACAGAACAGAATAAAAGTCTTTATATTGTCGTTTCACATTTAATGTACATTTGAAGCGCTGCCCTGAAACAATCCTCGTTAAGAAAAGAAACTTTTTTTAAAAAAACAGACGACACACCATTCATTCAGATAAATAGTTTTAAATGTGAAATAAAATACTAAAACTGTAAAATTAGGGCCAAACATAGCACCTAATGATATGAATTTAAAATCCTGACGGCCTGCAGGTGAATGTTGGTCCTTCATGATGTTTTGTTTCTCTCTCTGGAGAGCAGGAATTTGTTAACCTTTATTTAAGCAGATAAACCCCATTGAGATCACAGAGCTCTTTAGTGAGGGAGGCCTGGGCTGAAGGCAGATAACATGCATGTTTTTGGAATGTGAGCGGTTTATCACATAAAGTCATATCATCATCGCTTCACGTTTATTATTTTTATTTTCATCGTACGCCCGTCAATTTATCGCAGTAAAATCAAAAGAATTGTTCCCAATACTGGCCCTTGAGGAACTCCATGCTGAATATTTTAGTTGTTTCCCTTCTTTGATTTAATTGAATGGGTGATTTAAATTAATGGGTGATTAACAGGCTTCAGCAGAACATGAGGAAGTAATTAAATCACTGAATCAGGTGTGTTGGAGCAAGAAAACAACTGAAACATGCAGGGTGGTGTTCCTCAAGGACCTGGGTTGGGACCACTGTATTAGAGTGAAGTCTCCGTCTGTAAACTTCCTCTTTTCCAGACCAGAACTTGTGATCTGCTCAAGATAATTTATCAAATTTTCATATACTTATGCACCATCGCTAGACAGGGTGTTGCAAAATCGTTTTGTGACCTCAGCGTCAAGATCGAGGTCACAAATCAAGGTCAAAGTTGAAACCAGCTGTTTTCTTGTAGGGCTGTTGCTGCAGAAAGCTGTATAGGTGCAGGTGTAAGAGGTAATTCTGCATAAATGATTATTTTTTCCTGTTTTCATAGTGATATCAGTTGAACATGTTGAATCAGGCAGAACATGACTAAATATCCAAACTGCTGTTAAACGGTATGACATGGTGTCTAACGGTAAAGGACAGATGCTGTTTTGTTCACTTGGCTCAAGTTAAGGATTTGACTGCTTTAATAAATCTACAACCTGCACAGATAAAACAAATGAAAAGCATTCTGCTCATCACCAGAACCATCTGTAGAACCTGCTGAATCTGTTCCTCCTCCTGCAGAACGAGGCCATCGTAAACCGGGCCACGGGCCGGTGTCTGGAGGTGGTGCCGGCCAACGTTTACTTCGGTCACCTGCTGGTTCTGCAGCCCTGCTCGGGTCAGAGGTGGACCATCAAGAACACCATGAAGCAATAACCGACAGCGAGGACAGGTCCTCTGGTTGGCCCAAACGGGTCGCACGACCTCACAGTGTAGCACACAAAGACTCAAAGGAAGTTTTATTTTGAAAGGTCAGATGCCGAGGACGTGACAAGGAGGAAATAATTTTATTTTGCAAGAAGAACGTTTAAAACTGAAGCATGAGGATCATTTCTGTTTGAATTTGAAACAGATTTTGACGTGTTTTTGTCATTTCCTGTGAGTGCCATTTCTCAACCGTGTTTTTATTTTTTATTTTTTATGTTTAAAACAAGAAACATCTAGAACAGGGCTATTCAAGAAAACTGCTCAGGGGCCACAGTTTCTGAGAGCCAACAGCTCGGGGGCCGGACATCAAGAGAATAAAGTCATTATGTAAATAAACCAACGTTTACAGTGACCTTTTAAATTTGTTTATTTTATCATATTGAATCATAAATGCAATAAACAGAACCCAACAAAACAAACAAAAAAACATTTTTTTTAAAATGAAGTGGGCCAGATTGAAGTCACCCACGGGCCGGAAATGGCCCGCGGGCCGCCAGTTGAATAGCCCTGATCTAGAACCATTTTATCATCCAAACATCTGCAATATGTCATCATGTCACATCTTAAAGGATGCAAAAATATAAACTATATTCAGTCAAAGATAGTTTTTAAAAAACACAAATTATTGCTCCTAATTTTAATGTATAAAAAAAAAAAAAAGACAAAGTCGTAATTTAACAAAAAAAAAAAAAAAATCTACTGAAGAGTTTTTATTTTTATTCCTTCAGAAGTTGAAACCCTGTAAATATTTTAATTTAAGGACCGAGGCACGAGTCGTGGAGTTTGAAGCTTATTTTCTTCACAGCTGCCGTAAATAATTGCAAAAAACTGATGTTGCCAAGAGTTCTACTGAGCTCGGTCCTGGCTCGTCACGTCGTGCACGTTTCTCTGACGGAGCGTCAACGTCGTGGCTGCGAGTCCTTCGCGCTCCTGGAACAACGCTGGGGCCTCAGAGCTGCTCACCGTGGGACCCAGGGCCTGAAGACGTGCACAAACGTGTCAAACGCTGTCGAGCTGCAGTCGGTGACGAGCGTGAAAAAATAAATTCAGTGTTTTTGAAACTTTTCGCTCTGAGATTATCTTCCAATAAACATTTTCCTGGTTTGTGCTCACAATCTGTTTTAAAAACAAACTTTAAATTGCTGCCTGAGGGCAAAGGGGTCATGTTTCTGCTCGAGTGTGAGTCTGTTAGCAAAATATCATGAACCAATGGACACATTTTACTGCAGGATCACTAGGTTGACCTCTCAACTGCCGTTTCCAGTCAGCTTGATTCAAGATGGCCGCTGCAGACAACTAGTGTTGAACACGAACGTGTAGAGCTCAGTCAGTTTTACTGATGCTGACATAAGTTTGTTGTGGTAGTAGCTGAGAGTTATTCACAACAGCTGCTCCGAGCGCCAACAAATCAAGATGTTATCGCACATTTCTATTAATTTTGAGGTTTGAACCAAACGCCTACAAATCAGACATTTCGCAACATAAAACCGTCTCAGTCCAAAACTCTGCCAAGACGTGCAAGACCTGACGAGGTTGGTTCAGGTCCTGGAAGAACCGGTCCAGAGGATCCAGAGGACCTGACCTTTAGATTTACAAAGTATCTACTATATTTTGGAGCATCAGGACATGAAAAGAGTTTGTCTTTGACTAATAGAAATAAAATAAACTAAAATAAAAGCAGTGTTTGATCGTTGCGTTGGTGCGATTCTTCTTGGCAGGTAGCCGGTTCACTTCTTATTAAATGTGCCACATTGGTTGCAGAAACCTTTGGCTGATGCCGGGCAGCTTGTTGTGCCGTTGCCTCTTGTCTGGAGCTCACAGGGAGCATCAGGCTCGGAGCCTCGGACAGAACTCGGCTGGGGTCAGGCCGTTTGTGGCTGATCTGGACCGGGTCTGCACCGTGTGGCTGCTGCTCCTCTAAACCAGGGCTCTGCAACCTCTGAGCCATTTCTGCCCCTTCACTCTCTAAACAAGCTGTAATCCAACGTCCCCCCCCCCCCCCACCACCATCGCTGACGGTCTGAACAGTCGTTCTGGAGATGAGTTCTGGACTGAAACTGAACAGGAAATGAAGTAAACCTAAATGTTTTGGTGCAACATGTTCAGCGGGGAAGAGTAACACTGTGGAAAGCAGAGCAGAGTGACGGATCCTGGCCCAGGAGCAGTTGAGGAGCCAGGGGGTGGCCAGTGGTGGCCTTGGCCCCCCGTAGATTAATCTTCAGCCACCCCATTCATTCAAGGAATCTATACTTTTAAGCGATATAAAAACTGGAAAGCAGAGTTTCCTCAAATGATCGGGGTGGACGGTTAACATATGGTGGTGGCCATCTTGGATTTTAACACGGCAACCCGTTTGCAGAAGAAAACGTTCTTACGCCTAGATGCAGCCACACACCAAAAAGGACATGGGTACCTCACTTATTTTAGTTGTTGTGCTCACAACATGCATAGTGATAATGGACTCTTTATGCTTTGCAGTGGGAGACAATAAAAAAATAAAAAATATATACAGTAATTTGTATGGAGTTGCAAACCTGCTTCAACTGGGATTATCAAATGGTGGCAGTTTACACCAGTTCCGATAAGAATTAGAATGCTGAACTCTGCAGGCCTGCGTCAGTCCTCCTGTTTCTGGAAACATCAAGTTTCACACTTTGAAGTAAAACGGCTTCAATTTTGTGATAAAAGTTAAAGTAAAATGGACCTTTTTGCTAACGCACTAAAGTTAGGGAGGCCAGACTGAGATGGTTTGGACATGTCCAGAGGAGGGACAGTGGTTTGGACATGTCCAGAGGAG
>JARVGS010001454.1:41082125-41092436 GCA_031762315.1 Hypsolebias antenori | reverse complement strand
TGACTACTTCAGGTGGAACATTTGCTGATGGTTGATTTTGGTCCAGGTTCAGGCAGGACTGGACCTAAAACAGCAGAATTCAACGTTTTTTTAAAATCAGAGTCTGAGATGCTTTATTGTAATTTGTACCACATGTGGTACATGTGGTGGAACGAGATTATGTACATAGGGTCTCAGTTACATCCAACAATAAAATGTAAAAGAAAAAAGTAATAGAAAATCATCCTGCTTTTATCTATGGAGGGTGAAATGTGACCAAATTAAATAAATTAAATGTATAATTTAATTATTCAATACATCATTAAATCATTAAATATACAACAAAATTATTAAATAACAATTAATTTATTAAATGTTCCATGAAATTATGGGGTGCCATTTGTAAAGTTATAGTCAAAAATTAACATCAATATTTTAGTTTATTGAGCTTTTAATAAGAAAAAAAAGTTTGTTTTTTCAAAGTCATATTTTCACCATGTTATTCATATAAGTTTCACTTTTTGAATGGAATTACTGAAATAAATCAACTTGTTCATGATATTCTAATTTTATGACCAGCACCTGTGTATATATTGTCTGTCACAGCTGAGCAGAGACACACAACAGGTTGCGTGCACACCTGTTGTGTGTCTCTGCTCAGCTGTGACAGACAGCCTCAGAAAGAGAAAGGAGGGGGCGGGGCAGGATCTGTCTTTCCCCATCACTACTGCTCAGGGTGCTTCAGTGAGGCACCTGGGCGAGTGGCATGGATTGTTAATTTAAAATAATCAAGCACGACCCTAACGAGCCTTTGGTCCAGCCCCTTGGCAATCACTGAGCGGACCAGGCCACCGGGAAATGTCCCGGTGCTCCCAATGGACCGTCCGCCCCTCAGCGCAATGCCCTGGTTGGTCGCCTTCCATCCATCAGCCAATCGTGTGTCGTGTACAATATTACGTTGAAAACCCACGAGAGTGAGTCCGCGGAAGTTGAACCGCGAAGTATCGAGGGACTACTGTTCGTTTTTTTCTCCACGGACTAACATTCGTGTTGTCGTACACAGTTACAAGCTCTGCTGGATGCCATGGATCCACAAAAACTGACGCCTTGTCTAAAATTGTGGGAAAGTTATAGGTTTCCACGGTAACGCTGTGGCTGTGACTGCCGTTTAGATGAGACCAAAACGTTGAATCCGCCGTGGTCGTCATCCCAGGTCGCATGCTGGTGCTGTGATTTTTGTATTTCGAGTTGAACGTAATAATTAATTCCAAAATGGCGAGTTTGTACATTTGGTTCTCTGCTGCACGTAACTTTACACTACGACTCTGAAGGAACACGTAGCGTCTCACTGGACAGTATATACCGACACGACGGCTCTCTGCTCCTCGCCATCGTTACTGTTGATGATTCAAGCGTCCGACCACAGAAAAATTACTGAGCGCAGCTGTCTGAAGTGCACACAAGTGACTTCACGTAAGTTGAGTTTCCATTAAAACTAAGTCAGGCATTTCCACAAACCTGGTATCAAAAGGTTTGGATGTCCGACAAAATGGACTGTTGTTGTGTCTACGAACAGCCAAAACGCAACAGAAATGCTAAGTTTTTGCCTAAAAACAGCGTAAACCGAGCCTGGAGGAGTAACCAGGGAAAGTCTCATGTGGGGAAATCAGCCATGCTTTCATTTTATTACGGGAGCTGTAATGTTTTTATTTTGTCAGAGTTGTTTTAAATGCTCCAGTAACCTCACGGGAACAATACTGCCCTCTAGTGCTCTTTAAAAACTACCTTATTGAAATCCCATTATAAATGCCTTTTTTTTTTTATCTTATATCATAAAATACTGCACTCCTTTATGTAACGTGTTTTTATTTCACCTTGATATCACCTTGATACTTTTATTTTTAAATTAGCTGAATATGTGATGCTCCTCTTTACATCTGAGGGTGGTGTAAATCTTACCTGATGGAGGTGCGCCCAGGGCGGCTGGACGTCCGTCTCTCAATCCAAAAAAACGGCTTTGGTTCTGAAGGGCAGAAACTCGCTGCAGTAAAGCTTCGTGCAAAGAGCAGATCCTCGCGCTCGTTACGACCGGCTCCTGCTGGCTCGACCAAAGACAAGACGTCAGCAACAGACTCGTGGAAGTTTGACCAAAGTGAAGCTTCGTTTTCGGCTTCTGCTGAAGTCTGGATGTTCCTCCCAAACTTCTCGACTTTTTATTTTATTTTACACAAAAATCCTTTTGGGCATACTGAGGGGCAAAGGTTTTGTCTTTTTTTATTTATTCTATTTCTTTAAATGCTGAAAATAAAATAGTTTGTCCATTAATAAAACTGAATAGTGCAGTTTTTCAAAATAAAGGTCCTGAAGGAGCTAAAATGTAAAAGTAGTTTTTATTTCGGGCTAAGATAACTAAAAGAGTGACTTGTTTATTGTAGATAATATTGTGAAATAGTATTTTTAAGCATTTGAGGCTGATTCACCACCACCACAAGGAGCACTAAATGTCATAGAGGACCTTCTGAAGGTTAACAGGAGCCATAGCATCTTCTGACCAGAACATCTACAATTCAGAACAAACTGAGGATTTAGGAGACAGAGCAACTCTGCCTGGACTCAGACGGGCAGTGGTGAGGGGTTCGAGCAACAAGGACATGGATAAGTTCGTAAACATTGACCCAAAAAAAAAAAGTTTGATGCAAATGTGAGATTTAAGTCACAACGCATTCCTTGAATTTCAGGGAACGCTGGAGTTGTTTCAGATGCCAAAATCACTTCCTGCTCGATTCCAATATGTGGTTTTGTTTGAGCTTACTGCCGTCTGCTGCAGGTGAGATATTGACTATTCACAAATCAAATGTTCTACCCCGAGCTGAAGTTATTAAAATGCAAAAACGTGGGAATCACGTGAGAGTTCTGCAAAATTAAACGAGCGCTGGTTTGAACAGAAACCATTCTGTGAAACTAAACTCTGAGCGAAGCTGACGGCATCAGAGGATTAAAAAACAAAAGTTAAGATTTTATGAAGAAACCATCTTAGAGTTGTGACATTCAGTTACGTTTTATGGTTTTATTAAAATAAACAACCAGGAACAAACAGCACTGCTGCAGTTTGACTCCTAAATCTGGTTTTACACAAAACTTGTTTTAAATCCCGACGGGCGAGCAGGATTTTAATCAGCGACAAACCAGTTCCAAAAGTTTCTGAAGTGACTCAAAACCCAGTTGTTTTTTTATTTAATATTAAATTTGAATTTTTATTTAAAAGAAAACAAGTGAAGTTTTGGTTCTCTACCAAATTAAAAGACGATCCTTCAAGGAACGTGTTTCACCTGCCGAGATTTTAATCAAGATGGCCGCCACAGTCACCTCTTGTGAGATGCATTAACGCTCAAAGTGCGCGTTGTGAAGGACTCTCAGCTACTACCACACCAAGGGTTAGCTCAACATCTGCACAACTGACTAAGTTGTTACTATATCTGTTTGCTAATGTTGATGGTGGCCATCTTGAAGAAGGTCGACTCCAAACATTAGTCACACGTCGTGTCATGTATCACACGTCATCACTTCCTGAGTTTTGTTAATTAGTGGCGGGTGATAAAACTTTTTTAAAACTTTGTACGAATAGTAAAGAATACACAACAAATAATAAAATGAAAATAAGAGCGAACGGAACAAAAAGAAGTCAAGTCGTAAAAAAAAAAAATAAAAAAAAGTTTTTATTTGTTTGTTGTTTCATCGGCAGAAAGTAGAACTGAGTGCAAATTAAGCTTAAAATAAGCTGTAAAACATTTTAATTTTCATTAAAGAGTACAAACGTTGTCGTTCGTTATTTAACGTTTTTTTTTTTATATGCGAGGCAGATGTTTTATTAGTCTGTCCATCGGCAACAACATAAACAATCTCTTGTCCCCGCCCATAACTTCTGATATGCTGAAGATAATTTGACGAAGCTCCACCCATAACTTCAGATTTGCTTAATTTGATGAAACTCCGCCCACAACTTCTGATTTGCTGAAGATAATTTTACGAAACTCCACCCATAACTTCTGATTTGCTGAAGATAACTTGATGAAACTCTGCCCATAACTTCAGATATGATCAAGGTAATTTGATGAAACTCCACCCATAACTTCTGATTTGCTGAATTTGCTGAAACTCCGCCCATAACTTCTGATTTGCTGAATTTGATGAAACTCCGCCCATAACTTCTGATTTGCTGAATTTGATTAAACTCCGCCCATAACTTCTGATTTGCTGAATTTGATTAAACTCCACCTATAACTTCTGATTTGCTTAATTTGATGAAACTCCACCCATAACTTCTGATTTGCTGAATTTGATGAAACTCCGCCCATAACTTCTGATTTGATTAATTTGATGAAACTCCGCCCATAACTTCTGATACGCTGAAGTGAATTTGATGAAACTTCATACACGTATGAACGTAAGAACGTGAAGGAACAAATGAGAACGTGAAGGAACAAATGAGAACGAAATGTAAAAATATATCCAGACTCTGAAACGAGCTTGAAGGAGCGACAGACTGACGTCACAGACGTTTGTAGAAACATCAGGTTTGGGACTTCCTGTTTGGTCTTTCACCTCGTTAGAGGAGGAACTGATGTCAGCTCACATTTCCCACAGAATGACTCCAGCGGGAGCGAACGCTTTTCTAATGGTCTTAAAGGAACGTTGGGACGTTTCTCCTGCAGAGATGAGTCTGAGCAGCTGCTTCGTGGTTCCTGTCTGAAGAACGTGCAGATTGATCTCTACGTGCTCTCCAGGACCGAGAAGAACGAGTCGTGCTGTTGAACAGCTGATATGAATCAAAGAATCGAGGAATGTTTTCTGTGTACTGAAATATTTCAACAGGTTTGGAAATGTGTGTGTGTGTGTGGGGGGGGGGGGGGGGTCAACAAATAAGACAATCCAGTTGATGGTTAAGGTGTACGGAGTGGAGAAGGAACATTATCTCCATAAGACCTGGATCATTTCTTTACTTGTCAAGACTCAGGTGAGTCCAGAGACGAGCTGCAGGTCCATCTCTGACCTCACTTCCTGTTTGTCCTCCATGGTGGATTCAGGCCTGCAGGGGGACACGGCTGCCCTCTAGTGGAGCGGACAGGAGCTGCACCACGTGGGGAGCCAGGCTGCAGGTTCCAGAGTTAACAAAGTTCATGCTCGATCATCCAGGTACCAAATCCAATAATCCTCAGTTGGGTCGACTGTCCAGATGACCCAACTGAGGATTACTGGGTTCCAGAGTTCTGATGAGGGAGGTCCAAAAGGAACGGGTCACAAGCACATGTGGAGTAAAGAATATCCAACCTGTTCAGGTATCAGTGACTGACTGCTCAGACCCGGTGACTTGTTGAAGGAACCGAGGCCTGAAACTTCTGAAGTTTCTGTTTGATTAGAAAACATTAAAAAAGATCAAAGTTGTTCAACATTTATTCTCAGGTTTCAAATCAAAGAGCAGAAGAACTTTAGTTTGTCATCAATCAACAAGCTTTGCTTTGACAAGACACAGGAAGTCCACAGAGACAGGACGTCCACAGAGACACAGGAAGTTTGCAGAGAAATGAAGTCCGCACAGACAAAGGACATCCACAGAGACAGGAAGTCCATAGAGACACCGAACGTCCACAGAGACAGAACATCCACAGAGATGCAGGACGTCCACAGAGACAAGAAGTCCACAGTCACACAAGACGTCCACAGTCTCCACTGATGTCCACAGCTAACATGGTCCCTTCAGCGTGTGTTGGTGTATAAAGGTACGCAGCGTTGTCCTCGTAGATGATGGTGACCGTCTCCCCAGGACCCGACGCCGCTGCAGTCGTCTGATGATACGCCTGAAGGACAAACGGATAAAAACATTTCAAAACTAAACCAGAACGAGAGTCTGAGCGCTGCAGGACGGATGAGGACGCTAAAACAGAGTTCTTTAAGATAAAACAAAGAAGCAGAACACAAGCTAAAAGCTAAACAAAAATGCTAGCTAAAAGCCACAAGAGCAAAAACTTTAGCTAGAAGCTAAAAGAAAAATGTTCAAAGTAAAAAGTAGCAGAATAAAAGTAGCAAAAATAATCTTAAAGCAAAAAATAACTAAAGCTTAAAGCAGCAAAAAGGTAGCTAAATATAGCAAAACATGAGCTAAAAGCTACAAAAGCTAAATTAGCATTTTGTTTTTTGCTAAACACCAAAAATAGATGGTCCTCAGAAAAAACTGACACTAAGGAGTCAGGGGTTAGCTAAAACAGTAGCTGAAAGCAAGCTAAATGCAGCCAACCATTAGCTAAAAACTCAAGTAGCAAAGGGTAGGTAAAAGCTAAAATGAGATGAACACTAGCTCAAAGCTAAAAGGGGAAAATTACTATTTTGAAGCTAAAAGAAACAAAATGCTAGTTAAAGAGTAGCACAGTTTTAGCTAAGTACAGCCAAAGACAAGCTAAAAGCTGAAGTGGGTAAAATATAGCTGAAGTACAGTACAAAGGCTTAGTGTAGCTTAAACTTTAGCTGCTAACGGAGGTAAATACCCTCTCCAGCAGCTGCAGCCGCTCCTCGTTCAGCAGGTTGTTCTGCCGCAGCTGGCTCACTGTGTTTTCCAGACCCTGGAGCTTCTCCAGGTGCCGGCGGTGTCGCTGCTGCAGAACTTTGACCTTCTTCTGCAGCTCGGCTACGACGGCCTCCAGCTGCTCCTTGCTCAGGCTGGTTCTGTGGTACCTGTTGGAGCCGAACCCAACGGGACAGACAAACCAGAGTTACAGGTTTTCATGAATGAAAAGACACAGGAGGTGGACCTCACCGGTGCTCCTCCAGCTGCTGGTCCTCCTGCTCCACGTCCTCCGGCTCCGGCGTGGCTCCGCCCACCTCCTCAGTGTCGAGATGCTCCAGAGTCAGGACCAGGGACGAAGGCGGGACGTGTTTGGACACGATGGGCAGGGTGGACAAGATGGGCTCGGAGCTCAGAGCAGAGGACAGGACCGTGTCCGGGGAGAAGGAGAACCGGGTCGAGGACTCGCTGGGGAGAACGTTTGGTATGGTCTCAAAGTAGGCGATGACCTCCTGACCTTCGTGGACCTTTGAGAACTCCTCAGGCCAGGAGGGTCCGGACTCTTCAGGTCCGGGCTGGTCCAGGATCACAGACTGTCCCACACCTAAAATGACCGCAGTGCTTTGTTTAACGAGCTCGTCCTGCGTTTCCGGCACCAGAACCACCTCGGCACCGTCCACACCGTTGATCGGACCATCTTCTCTCTGACAGAAAGTCAAAGGGACATTTATACCTGTGTCCCCTGTGTCCCCTGGTCCCTGCGGGTCCACCTGAAGAGAACCGTAAGGTCCTCTGACGTCACCCGGGTCCAGACCGGACTCTGCAGGTTGTGACTGGTCGACAGAAACCTCAAACAGCTGAACCGTGTGGAACCCACGTTCCATCTGCACGCCGTCCAAAACTGAAGACCCGTCCCCCGACCCGGTCCGACCCGTCTTCACTCTGAGGCGCTTCGGCTTCCTCTCAGTCTGATCCGCGGCTTTCCGTTTCTAAACCGAAACAAGAAACGGTTGTTTTGATCAGAACCATCGGATCGTTGAACTTGTTAACTTAAGTTTCAGAATTTTTTTTAAATAATTCAGCTAAAATATAAAACTGAACGCTGAGCTGAAAGAGCTGCTACAAGGTGAAACAGCTGGAACAACAGCTAAAGGCTAACAAAACAGAAGCTATAAGGAAAAACTGAGCTGACTCAAAAGCTAAATTTTAACATATGAGCAGCTAAAAGCTAACATTAATTAACAAGTAGTGAACAAGCTAATCTTTAGCAAACCAGCTAACAGCTAAAGGTTAGCAAACCAGCTACCAAACAAAGATTACCAAACCAGAGTATAAGCTAAACTTTAGCAAAACTGTAACTAAAATGTCAAATTTAGCAAACCAGCTACAAGATACTGTTACCAAACTAGCTAACAGCAACATTTTAGTAAACCGGTTAACAGTTAAAATTAGCAAGCCAAGGGATATAAGCAAAGATTTAGCAAAACTGTAGCTAAAAGCTAGAATTTAGCAAATAAGAGGCTAAAAGCTAAATTTGTTAGAGCCAGTAAAAGCTAAATCCAGTATGATTGATTAAAACAAATCTATTCATCAGAAGCAAAAAGTTAAATTTAGCAAATGAGCCGAAAGCTCAAATAAGCAGATTATCATCTAAAAGCTAGCATTAGCAAAACGGTGACTAACAGTAACATCCTACGTTTAGAAAACAAAAGTTGTTTACAAACAACAAACATTCAGACATTCAGCAGAACTTCCTGACCCAAAGCTTTGGTTCTCGTCTCACCGGGCTCAGCTGGAAGACGGTCGGCACGGCATCGCTCTCCAGGTACCGGACCCCCCAGCGGACCTTGAAGCACGAAGGAGAGAAATGTTCGTGGCAGACGTACTGGTGTCGAGACGGGGTCCAGTTCTCCCGCCCCATGTTCCTGAGCCAGCGCTGCAGCCGGACCGGGTCCTGGAGCGGGAACCTAGAGCACAGTTTAGATCACAGCAGAGAAACCAGAACTAAAATGTTTGTTCGGCTGATTTTCAGGGCAGAGCATCGGACCTGATCCGGTTACAAACTTCAGAACCGATCCGGGACACGTTTACACCATGACTCGGCATGTTGCAGCGTGATATTATTTTACCGTACGGTTTAACTGACCAAAGATTTTTATCTTCAGCTTGTGATGCTGAAGGAAGCAAACTGAAAGATGAACAAAATATTAAAAAACATTTTTGGACTCGTTCTGCTAAAGTCAGAACCGAGACAAAAGTTCTGGACGACCCGACACCGGAAGGTTTTAAGAAAACTTGATTTTTCTAACGGCTGTTTCTTTGTGACAAACTGCAGCTAACAAAGTAGCTAAAGGAGCCAATATCTGCCAAAGATACTTTAACACTACAGAACGCCGAACGAGCTGAAAATGGGTCTGTGCAGCTAAAACAAGAGAAAATTAGCTAAAAAGGAGCAAAAGCTAAAAGTAACACAATGATAGCTAAAAATCAAAAGTCGTCAAAGGCTAGCTAAAACTAACAAAGCTAGGTAAAAGGTTAAACTGTCTAAGGCTGCTTAATATCTAAAGCAACAAAATGCTATCTAAAGGTTAAAAGTAAAGAGGCTAGCTAAAAGTAATTGAAATCTATAAGTACCAAAATGCTATATAAAAATTAAAAGTAGCATAATACTAGCTAATACTAGCACAAAGCTAGTTTGAAGCTAAAGTAGCAAAAGGCTTGGATGTAGCAAAACATTACTGGATGCCAAAAGTAACAAAAGGCTAATGAGGTATTTGAAAGCTTAAAATAGCAAAAGGCTAGCTACACAAACACAAGGTACTTAAAAAGCTATAGTAGTAAAATAAACTAGCTACAAGTAACAAAAGATTAGGTAAAATTAGCACAAAGCTAGTTTAAAGCCAAAGTTTCAAAAGGCTTGCTAAATGTAGTGCAACTTTATTGGAAGCTAAAACTAAAGGTTAGCTAAAATGGCAAAAGCTAAAAGTAGCTGAAATATATCTAAAAGCACCAAAGCTAACTAGTAGCTAAAATATCAAAAGGCTATAAAAGGTAACACTGAAATCTTGAAGTAGCAAAAAGCTAGCTAACACAAACACAAAACTATTAAAAAGCTAAAGTGTAAAGTTTTTAAAACGTTGTAGTAGCAAAAGGCCAACTTGAAGCTAAATGTAACAAAAAGCTAGCTAAAAGTAGCCAAAAAGTTGATAAAAACTAAAAGTAGCAAAAGGCTAATTAAAAGTAAAGGTTGACTAAAAGTAGCTGAAATGTAGCTAAAAGCTCCAAAAGGTCAGCCCTGAGCTAAAAGCACCAAAACGGCTGACTAGAAGTTAAAACTAATAAGACTAACTAAAAGTAGCAGAAATGTAGCTAAAAGCCTCAAAAGACCAGCCGAACAGCAGCTAAAAGCTATCTGCAGCAGAATTGTAGTTAAAAAGCCTAAAGTAACTGAAGCAGATATAAGAGAACTGTTTTTGAAAGAATTTGTGATTTCCACGAGGAAAATGTAAATAACATTAAAGAATTTAAAAAGTTTAAAATTAGCAGCACCAATCTCCTGAATGAGCTGAACGTGGTGATTTAAGAATCTGTTTGAATCCTGTTAAAAACCAATGCTGATATGTTCCTGTTTTGATTTTCTACATCTGCCTTATAATCTGTCTGTTTAGCAACTTTTAACATCTTTGCTTTAACTTGTTTAAAAAAAAAATCTGTACTTCTCTCTTATGATTGTCTATTGTTGATTGTCCAAGGAAAATCTATTGCTGTATTGTTGC
>JARVGS010001454.1:41071512-41082025 GCA_031762315.1 Hypsolebias antenori | reverse complement strand
CTGAGAGTGAAGTGCTCTGTTAGGAAAATATGGAACAATAAGATCTGTAATATAAGATGGAGCTAGGTTGTTGAGGGTTTTGTAGGTTAGAAGTAAGATTTTGAATTCAGTTCTGGATTTGACAGGGAGCCAGTGGAGAGAAGCTAAAACTGGAAAGACATGATCTCTCCTACCAACTCTCACGGCAGTAGCATTTTGGACCAAATGAAGACTTTTTAAAGAAGTATTTGTAGAAGTATTTCTAATAAGTCTAACACAAGAAGCTTCCTAGGTTGGCTGGTCTCAGCCTTGGAGATGGGGAGGTGTGAGCTCCTCTACGTTGAAAGCAGTCAGTTGAGGTGGTTCGGGTTCCTGATTTGGACGCCTCCTTTATAGGTTTTCCAGGCCTGTCCCACTGGTAAGAGGTCCTGGGTCAGACCCAGATCTCTGCAGAGGGATTATAGATCCTCTATGGCCTGGGAACAGCTTGGGGTCCCCCAGGGGAGAGGGAGGTCTGGGTCTCTCCTGGACCTGTAGCCTCCATGACCCGACTACAGATGCGTAGAAGATGGACACTAGAAAACCCTGAAAGCAGAATTTGATCAAAAAGACGATTGTTCTTATAGAAATATAAATAATGTGACGCATGACTCCTAACAGCTCTGTAATGAACAAAACTGAAACGTTGAATCTGTTTTGTCTGCTCGTGTGACCTGATTCAGAACCTGGTGCTTTGTTTGCGCCGCAGCGCTCCGGTTGGCTCGACGCCCTGAAGGGACCGAAGGCTTTGACTCTTGAGACAAAGCCAAAGTCAGCCGTTACTCCGACGCCTGGGCTTGTCTCTGATTACCTGCTGACACTTGTCCCTCGGCCTCCCTCAGGCGGGTTCTCACCGAGCTGCTCCTGCAGGATTTGTTCTGTCCTCTCCGTCAAAGCTGACAACAAACAACATAAATTCACATTTGCCTGAATGTTTTTTTTTTACATTAAAAAGTCTAAAACATAATTTGCTTCACAGAGCCAACTGCAAAACTCCAAATGTTTAAACGTTATTCATGTTTTAGATGTTTCAGTAAAATATGCAGTGATCTACGGTGGCCCTGAGGTGTAAATGAGCATTAGAAAAAACAGAATTACATTAAGCCAATGTGGAAGTGGAGGGAATTATATTCAAACAAAACGGAATCACATTAGAAAAAATAAATTATGTTTGAAAAAAAAAAACGAAATAATTCAAACATGATATAATTTCCGTTTTTTTTCCTCATGTAATTCAGATTTTTTTTATGCGATTCCAGCCACTTCCACTTTGGCCACTTTTTAATTACTTAGTAATTCAGTTTTTTTCAAATGTAATTCAGTTTTTTAAAATGTTCATTTGCGCCTTGGGGCCACCCTGGTGATCTCCTGCAGGAACGTTCACATCGGGCTGACCTCGCCTGAAACAATCTGTCCTCGCCGTCTTAATTGTGAAAATTCCTCCGTGCCTTCTTACATGCAGGGAACCCAATCTCCTTAGCCAGGCCCTTCAGTGTTGCCACCTTGGATAAAAAAGAGGTATTATGGTCCTAAAAGAGGTTCTGGCACTCAAACACAGGCTCTATTCATTTCTGAGACCATCAGGTTCTCTCTGTACCTCCCGGAGCCCCTCTCACCGTTCCGTCTAGAAGAGATTGTGTTTTTGCCATTTCCTCAGCCTCTCCCACCTGATGGGCTCTCACTGCTCTGGATGAAAAGCTGCAGATAAATCGAACAGGGACCTGGACTGCACACGGAAACGGTCCTCCTTGTTCTTCGCCCTTAAAGGACGTCACAACAAGGTCAGCACATTTCTCTTTTTGCATTTAAAATAGGTCTGTGAAGAAACCGGCGATGATCCTGAAGACTGAGTTCCTCTGTTTGTTTGATCACTGTTGGTTTCAAACAGTTTTATCATAATTTTTAAAGTTCATCAGAGGTGATTTTATGGTGGATGAAACATTTGAATCAAAACTGCCTTTGAGTTTAAAACACAGCAGATATCTCCTGATGGACTTTTGGATTCTTCTGCTCTAAGTGTTTTGCTTGAACGTTAAATAACAGTTTTTATTTTATTTTAATTTAAATGAAAATAGATTAGTTGGACGAGATGAACTTTCTGACATAGTCATCAGTGATTACTCAGAACGCCAGCACAGGAACACTGAATTCTGTTCAGTTGGTTGTAGAAACGATGCAAACCATCCATGAGGACGTGCAGCTGGATCGGTCCTGCTGTGCTCTGACCTCTGGGGTTTGTTTAAAAAAAGAAAAAGTGCACAAAGCTCAGAAGTGTCCCCGTTGATGACGATGGACTTTTGGTGACACTGATGCGCTTTAGGACTTCACAGCAGAAACATCATCCAGAGTTTAAATGTCTACAATGGCTTTTAAGATCTTTAACCATTTTTTTCACTGTCGCTGTTTGGGTTTTGATGATTTCTGAAGATTTTTTCTACGGCTGACAGTCGATGGTGTCACACTAACTTTTGAGCTGATGGCCTCATTGTACACCAGGACATAATTAATTCTACATCAAAAGGCAGGGATTTGTGTCGTCTTCCACTAACGTGCCTCTTTGCTTTGGGATGTACGGTTTTCTCATAAATCTTGTCAGCGTGCAAAACGTGCATGCCCAAGCTTCTACGGACTTCAGTTTTATTTTAGCTCTTTTAAAAACTGGAAGTTGGCCTTTTTAGCCTGTCACATCTCCTATGGAAAACAGCGGAGACAAATAAAACCCGACATGCTTGACCCTCGGGGTCTTCTGCCGCTCACGCTACAAATCTTTTTAAAAATAAAATATACAGTTTTCACTCAATGTCCGCTTGTTTCAGGCTTACTTTTCAGTTCGTATTTTGTTTGTCTCTCTGACGTTTTGTAGCAGGCAGTGACAGATACAGGTGTACTTTTACAATGGTTGTATTGCTACCATGTATGATAACCATGGTAACTCTACATGTTAACCCTGTGGTAACCATGGTAACCACAGGGTCAACATGTATTGTTACCATGTATGATAACCATGGTAACTGTACATTTGACCATGTGGTAACCACAGTAACCATACAGGTGTAAGGTTACCACAGGGTCAACATGTATTGTTACCAAGGATACCACAGGGTCAACATGTATTGTTACCATGGTCACCACAGGGCCAACATGTATTGTTACCATGGTTACCACATGTCAACATGTATGGCAACCGTACAGGTGCATGGTTACCACAGGGTCAACACATATTGTTACCATGATTACCACATGATCAACATGTATTGTTACCATGGTTACCACATGGTTAACATGTATGGTAACCATGGCAACCATACGGGTCCATGGTTACCACCGATTCAGCATGGTAACCATGATGGTAACCATGGTGACCACAGTGAGCCGCTGATCTTTACACAGGAATTTTTTTATTTTTAATGCACTCAGCTTGAAGTGTTGTCTTATTGTTTTTAACGCTTGACTCATTTTCTTTATCGTTTTAATAGATTTCATAGTTTGATGTATTTTTTAATCAGTGCGTGACACTCTAAACAACGGTGGTGCTTTTAAAGTGTTTTAAAAAGTTTTCTTTATTTAAACAACAAAAGGTGTTTTTTTTTTAAAGCTCATATTATTACAAAGCTGTAGGACTTACTTCTATGTAAGCACAAACTTTAATTTGACAACATAATCATCGTTTGGTTTGAATGCTGTTAATGGTAAAACTAAACCGTACGGATCTTCATTTCATTTAGAGACGGCGCCTCAAACACGTTTGACTCTAAAAGTGCTTCACAGAACAAACTTCCTGTCCTCGGGTAAGAAAAGGCCAGAGTTTCTCAGATTAACCATCAGCAGAAACTTGATGATTGTCTTGAAAATGAAAAAAGGAAAAAGCGGATGTGAAACTTCAGACATCAGTGGGTGTTAGGAATGATTCACTTTGTGCCATAAATATCCTGACAACTTTTCCAGAGTTGGACGAGTGTGGAATAAATCTTTGATTCACTCGTTTGAAAGCAGAGACGGTTTCAGAGACTGTTACAACAGACGTCAGTCAGCCAGCAGAAAAGGTGCGGCTGTTTTTTTTTTTTTCCTGTTTTCCCAGTGAGCTGCAGAGTTCGACAGGTGAGTCACGGTGGGACACGTCCACCTGTAAAGGTTCCCTGAGTCACACAAAAACCCAACATGATGACACATGCCCGGTGATGGGAGCAGGGTAGAGAGAAAACGTCACAGCTAACGTGCGACAAGCCCCTCCTGAGTAAGTTGTGTATAAAAATCCCGCTCCAACCCCACACTGACATTTACCTTTGAGGACCTCTCGAGCCAGACTTCCAAAGACTCTTGTGGACATACTTTGTTGAGGACATCTATCAGGAAGAGGCATGGCAACGGTTGGGTTTCAGATCCTGGGAATTGCCCTGGCCATCATCGGATGGATCGGGGCCATTATTACGTGCGTTGTCCCCCAGTGGCGGGTGACGGCCTTCATCGGACAGAACATCGTCACGGCTCAGACCACCTGGCAGGGCATTTGGATGGAGTGTGTGGTTCAGAGCACGGGCCAGATGCAGTGCAAGGTTTACGACTCCATGCTGGCGCTTTCGCAGGACCTGCAGGCGGCCCGAGCCCTCATGATCATCTCCATCCTGATCGGCATCTTCGCCATCTTCCTGGGCATCGCCGGAGGCAAGTGCACCAACTGCGTGGAGCATGAGAGGACCAAAGCCAAGGTCTGCGTGGCGGCCGGAGTCACCTTCATCATTTCCGGCGTTCTGTGCCTCATCCCCGTTTGCTGGACGGCCAATTCCATCGTGAGAGAGTTCTACGACCCGTTGCTGTCGATCGCACAGAAACGAGAGCTCGGGGCATCGCTCTTCATCGGATGGGGCGCCTCTGCCCTCCTCATCCTGGGTGGGGGGCTCCTCTGTGCCAACTGTCCCCCCAAAGACAACTACTCGGCCAAGTACACAGTTCCCCGCTCCACCGCACCCAAAGACTACGTCTGAGGGACACCTGGGGGACAGACTGGACCCAGATCCTCTGTGGTTCAGAGGATTGCTCATGATTTAACGTGTTTGTGATCAGACCTTAGTTTGCAGCGTTCCAGCCTCTCGTCTCATCAGGAGGAACAGATGTGAGCCACACCCAAAACCCAGCGGCGGCGTCAGACAGTGATCGATGAGCGGGAGAGGAAAATGTTTCTGGGACGCTGATGAATCGTGTATTTTTTTTTTCCTTTTTACTCATATCTTTTATTTTTGTGCGTTTCAGTTGTTTGTACTCATTTACATATCATTTCATTTGAAAGTGTTATAAACCACGTGCGTGTGTGAAACTGTAAATAAAAGTTTTATTTCTGTTTACATTCAGATGAAAAGGTGCGTGTGCGTTTCTTTACAGATGTGACAACCTGAAGTGTTCATAAAAGAAGCCGTGGTAAATTTAAAAAAAAAAACATATTTATTTATTATTTTAAATTTAATTTATTTGTTCATGTCAAATTTAAAACACAAAAAACAATTTACAAACCACATGGGAAAAAAAAAAACAGATTTAAAATGAAAGGAAGCAGAAACTGCCCCTTCTTATAACAAAATCAATTCAAACAATGATTATCCATAAACCAAATAAATAACTCATCACAATTTTCCGATTTATAGTACATTTGATATTTACTGTTTATATATATCTTTTCAAGAATTTACTCTTAATCATTTTCTTAAATATACGTTTAGGATTTAACGTATGACTTAATGAATAAAAACTTAATTCATTTATTAACATTTTAGTCACTTGTATGGACGGCAAGAGGCCTAACAAAAACAGGAAACAAAACCAAAACTCTGATAAACTGCTCTCCGGCCGAAGTGATCACCTTTTATGACACAGTAAACAGATAAAACTAATTGACCAGTTATTGCTTCATTGATTGGAGATGAGTGGCTCAGGTTGCACCTGGACTTTTCTCTGCAGAATGAAAAACACGTTTTATGGAGCGCAGAGCGAGCAACACCACCCCTCTCTGTGAAGAAAGGAGAGGCACATCTTCCCAACACAAACAGCCGAAGGTGGAGCCGAGCTAAACGCAAGGACAAACGTCGGCCTCCTCTTCTGTTCTCCTTCAAAGGTCTGGTGTCTCCAGCAGTCATGGGTTTGGACATCACACTTTATGTCCTCAAATCAAATCAAAGGCAACGATAAACCCATAAAACCTGCATTTTATTAAAAACATTTAAAAAAAATACCTGAACATAACCTGTCAGGAGAATTAGAAAAATAAATAAATAAATAATCCAGTTTTATTTACTGTCAGGTTTATAGATGCTTGTGACTTTTTGTAGGAACACTTCTCCAAAGATAATGTTTTTAAACTAATTAAAATTAAAACAGACTCTGAACAGACATTTTGAGCCAACGATCACATCTTCTAAAGATCCGTTTGTTTTACCCGCTGGTCTTCGGGTGAGACGAGGGGTTCGAACCGATCGTTTGGTGCGTTTCATGAGCCCAAATTAAAACAAAAATAAAAAATGAACAGAAACTCACAAAGAAAAACCCTGAAACAATTTTACTTCCTGCCACCAACACGCTTTGTGCTTTTCAAACACTTAAACAGGTTTCAACCGGTTTGGTTTTCCTTTTGTTCATTCGTTCTTCGGGTTCTTGAAATCTGCTTTTACTGCGAGAACCTCACCGAGGAGAAAAAGTTAAAACAGACACGTTTCTGGCTTCTTTGTTGCACGTTTAGATACATTTAGGGCCTGTTTCCATAGAAACGTCAAAATACACACAATAAAACCACGTTTACATTCAGCTGCCAAGCAGGGTTGCCAGATACATAACTGTACTGTCGCTTTGAGAATTTAGTATTTTAATATACTGTACAGGTATGTGCTGAGGGAGGTGCTCTTTCTGGGAGGGGGGAGGTGGTGAGATGAGGTGTATGTTGAGCACAGAAAAGGACGGAGACTAAAACGAGTATTTAGGTGTATCTGGCAACACATCAGTCCAGAGCACGAGAAACAAAACTGTCACATGATCTAAAATGGCGGAAACGGGAACGTGTTAGAGCTAAAGCTGAACGACTCTCAGCTACTACCAGACCAAATCTTACCCTGATACCTGCTAAACTGACTACCGGTAGTTTTAGCTACTTTTCTGATCTGCTGTGGCAGCCATCTTGAACTGCGGTGACTCCAAAGGTTAACTTGTAGAGAGAGGATCATCAAAGATTAATTTATTTGGTCAAACAAGTGAAATGAGGCTTCTTCTTTTTTTACGTGTAAAAATGACTGTTGTGTTCCCTGAGGAACGCCTGAATATGTGACAAAGTGATCGTGAGCCCATCAATTTATTTACTCTTGTTTTTTTATTCAACTAGCTCCTTTTGTACATTTTTAATATCTATTTTTTCAGATGTTGTGCTTGTTTAGCCACTGATAAATCAAAACGTTCGGCTCATTTAGGAGCCGGCTGCTGTGACTTTTAGCTTAGACATTTCAAAATAACTTTCTTTACAAACTTTCCCCACAGATACATGGAGATCTCTTTAATTTCTTTAGAAACATTGTTCACGTTGAACTCTGCTCTGATCATATTTGAGATTTTGGCTACTGTCGTGGAAGTTTTAGCTTTTAGCTACAATTTTGCTAATTTAGCTTGTAGCTCTGTTGCAAATTCTAGTTTTTGCTGATATATCTTTTAGTTCTGTTATTTAGCCACCGTTGTTCTGTTTTCGGCTTGTGTTTTACGTACTTGTTTTGTTCGGCTACATTTAGCTGTTTTCAGCTTTAAGACGATTCTTGCTGATTGAACTTTTTTCAATTCAGTTTATTTATAAAGCTTCAAGTCACAACAGAAGTCGTCTCAGGGACTGAACAGAAACATTCACATATAAAATAATAATTTAACAGAAACATTCATATATAAAAGAACTCTCATCTTAAACAAGCATGAAGGCGACAGTGGAAAGAAAAACTCCCTCATGAAGAAGAAACCTTTAACAGAACCAGGCTCAGGACAAGCGACCATCTGCTTTGACTGGCTGGGTTTGGTAGGAACAGATACACAATGGCAGGTCAAGAATCACGTTAAAATAGAAATAGTATCAAATGAAAACTATTCAATTTTAACAATTCATTTAAGGAAATCAGGTCAATTTGTCCTCTAGTAGTCTAAGTCTATAGCAGCATAACAAGCCAACCCTAACTATATGATTTATCAAACAGGAAAGTCTTAATCCCAGTCTTCAAACTGTACAATGTGTCAGCCTCACGGACAGAAACTGGAAGTTGGTTCCAAAAGAGAGGAGCCTGAGAACTGAAAGATCTTCCTCCCATTCTGCTTTTGGAAATTCTAGGAACGACAAGTAAAGCTGCAGTCAGAGAGTGAAATGATCTGTTAGAAAAATATGGAACAATAAGATCTCAAATATAAGATGGAGCTGGGTTGTTGAGAGCTTTGTTGGTTAGAAGTAAGATTTAGAATTCAAGTCTGAATTTGACGGAGACAATGGAAAGAAGCTAAACCTGGAGAGATATGATCTCTCATAATTTCTTAGCACTGTGTAAGAATTGTCTTCTTATAAATAGAGTAGACATTTTGGTTGGTGCACAACAGTTTAAAGACAAAAATACTGTGTAATGTTCTCAATAGTCCCTCTCACAAACAAAGCCCTATATGGGCATCATATGTAAGATAAGGTTAAGTGGAGACAAAACAAGTACAAGTTTGTTACAGTTTGTTTTTATATGCAAATTGTGCATTTTTTTTTATTGTCCACGGTTTAAGTGCACAACCAAATCTACTATTATGGCCCTCTGAAGAACTGCAGTGTAATAATATAGTGTATAGTATTTGTGGTATGCACAGTGCTTTTTGTTAACAACCACACAAGGCAAAGTACTGCTCTCCACAGACGTCAGAATCACTGCTGTGCAACTCAGCAGCAGATGCTCATAACACAAAAGTCTGAAAATGAATATACTAAAACTTTTACTGCCCACTGTTGACTATGTAACTCTAAGTGTCTTAAAAAGGGATTAGTAAATAAATGAAAAGTTATATTGTTTGCACACAAAGTAATACTTCTTTATCTGTTACTGCTCTCCATTGTTCCTGCAAATGCTTGTAAAAGCATGGAACATGTTTTCTGCTTGCTGTTCTTCTGCAACCACCAAAGCTGTGATTGCTAGCTGATACAAACATGGAAAGCATTAATATTCCCGCAGCTCTTTGCTTTTTCTACTGAAATTTGGTTTCTTTGAAGTTTCTCATTTACATTTCATTCTCTGTTGTAGAAACGAACAATCAACATCTTTCTAGATCAGAGAACCCCCGTGAAATGTTTTCACAACTGAGAGTTGTTGCATTCCTCAGTATAAAATCAGGTCATTTAATACTTATTGTGTAATTTATTATTTACTTTACTATTCATATGAGCAAAGCAAGTTTCTCAGTTGGTAGCAGTACTTCAAACTTAAGTTTCATGAAACCTAAATCACAATAGTGGACAGATGATCTAACCACTTGATTACACCGTCAGTGGCAACGTGAGATGATCGCCGAGGCTAAGTAACAAAGACATAAAAGAAAGAGAGTCTTTTATGGTGTGATGTGTTATTCAGCTTGCGCCAGCGCACCTGAGAACAAGCAGGCTCTGATAAAAACAAGCCTTGCTTTTTGTTTTATTGTTTTTTTTCTTCCAGCATTTTAGAAGTTGTGACTGTTCACTATTCTGCTCAACTCTCTCCACAATGTTCTTGAAGTCGTCTCAGACCATGAAAGACGTGTGGTTTGAGAGCTGAGCAGAATATAAATCCTGCTGATCTATGAGTTTTTGACCATGATCCTTCAAGGTTTATTTTCTTAAAACAAAACAGAAAACTGCATAAGAGTGTGATGCAATAAAATAAAAGTGGCTGAATGTCATTCCATACAATACAAGACATGTTATACATTTAAATCACAGGTGAGGTCCAGGTACAAGATTGTTTCAAAACTGATAAACTTCCATTTCTAGTTATACGTGTTCAATTTCAAAGATGACAAACTTTACACAGGAAGGGATAAAGTTACATAATCACAACGTTATCGTCAAAGGATAGTTGAATAACCACTAAAAACTCAAGGAAAACTCAACCACTGAAAACTCTGAGGGGCTTGCAGCGCCTCCAAGTGAAGAAGTCTTTTGGATAATGGATAAAAAATTCAACAAAGAGTATCCTGATGCAACCAGCTCCATGAAAACAAGCCCAAAACTAGCCCAAAACTAGCCCAACAGGCAACCCACCATATTGTGTAAAACAGAGGCAGTTTTTAAACAGTGTAAACATACATTTATTATGGCATTACATATATCCCATTAAGCCTCTGAGATTCATTTATCAAAGAGACCTGAATTTTAAATGAAGAGGGATGACAGCAATGGACAACAACAACAATAGACAATCATAAAAGATGCATACAATTTAAAAAAAAAAATTATAAAAAAAAAATATATATATATATATATATATAT
>JARVGS010001454.1:40963454-40976600 GCA_031762315.1 Hypsolebias antenori | reverse complement strand
CAAGAGAGACCTGTTAGGGAGCAGATGGTGGGGGTTAAGGGCCTTGCTCAGGGGCCCAGAGTGGGGCGAATGAGGGTAGAGGCAGGTGTGGGTGTTTCACCTTTTTCCACCCACATTTTTTTGATATTGTCGGTACCGGGGTTTGAACCGGCAATCTTCCGATCACAAGCCCACCGTCTAACCACTGCGCCACCACTCCCCACGGTCTGCAACCGTTTTGGTCAAAAGAGCCGCTTCTTCTTCGTTCAGTAAATAAAACGTGTCTGGAGCCACAAAACCTGCTACAACTGTGATTATCAACTGATGGCCCATGGGCCACTGAGTTTGTTTGGAGTGGGGGGCTGTTCCGGCCAGCGGAGGTGACATAATAAAACTAAAATTATATCATGAATTTTAACATTTATTGATATTTTTACATTTTAAGACAACAACAACAACAACAACAACAAAAAAAAAAGACCGTATCCCATAAAGAAGGAAAATAATTATAGTTTATATTGATTTTGATAAAAATTCGAACACTGAATTCTGCAGGCCTATGTAAGGAATAATAAATATCGGGTGGGGCTTGTAATCCTGAGGTTGTGGGCATCCGGAGTAAAACAAATTGCCAAATCTTACATGCAAGTGGTGACTCCTGAAGAAGGGAGCAACCGAAAGAAACTTACTTACTACTTCAACAATTTACTGTGGGATCGATAAAGTTTTTATCTTACTAGTTGTTATCGGGCAAAAATGTACAAAAATTTTGACAATAAAACTGCCCAAACTAGCCTTTTCTGTTCAATGCTATTAAATTTCATCAAGTTTTGGTGAACGCTTCAAAGAGCAACATGCGGCCCCTGAGCTGCAGGTTGCAGACCCCTGTCTTCGTCTATGCAGGACAGAACATTTGCAAAAACAAATTTAAAATAGAAGATTGTTTCCATTTTTTACAGTTTTATCACAAAAAGCCTGTGCAGATAAAGATCAACTTCCACTAAATATTTCACAACAAACTCTCTGGCTTCTTGCTTCTAAATGGGGCATGAATGCATTTCAAGCTGTTAAACCTCCGTTCTCCCTGAGGTGATTGAATCATGTCGGGCTATCGTGGTAACCTCCTGAGACAGACTGTGACCTCGTCTCAACCCTCACTGTTGACTCTGCAGCCTCCATGACGTAGACAACAAACAGCAACTGGAGATTATGACCCAACTCCTCGTAATCACCGAACATTTTAGTGAAGGTAAATATTTGCACGCGCATTTCTTCTGGCTGTGAATCTGCAGGCGAGCTACAGGTTTAGGAATAATATGTAGAAGGTGGGAAAACCTACAAACATTCACATTTCAGTGGTGATAATTTAATAATACTGTAGTTTAAAAAAAAAGGCTCACCAGGTATCCAAACTCAATGGTAGACAGTCGGGCTTGGATGATGGACCACAAACCCCAAAAGAAGTGAGATGCCAGTGAGAACCTGTCAGAAACACAGTTTGTAGGATCATTTTTCAATGTTTTTCACTGACCCTGAACATAACTAGGACCTCACACTAAACCAGAACTCACCTGTTTACTTCCACATACAGCTCCTCCTTTAGCCTCCTTTGCTCCTCTTCGCTCTGGGCGTCAAACCCTCGATCGAACTCCCGAAGGTAGCTTTCAATGAAGTGAAGCTGCTCACAGATATAAACAAACAAACAAGTAAGTGGTCTATTAGAAAGAGAAGGTAAGAAATAGGGCATGCTAGCATCTGACACACACCTGCTGGGCTTTTGAGGGGTAGTTCTGAGCACTGACTTTGAAAAAGGGAAACTCGTCACAGGTGTAGTCGTACATCCATTCACAGAAATGGTTGCCGATATCAAACCCTCTGCAAAGAAGCCGGATGGAGACGGATTAATACCGAGGAGGTTCCCCAGTGAATACCTTATGTCTGTCTTGAAGGAAAACTGGATTCAGTTCTCGACTGTAAATGCATTTTATTGCAACTGATTTAGGACAGGAACGCTGCACAAGAGCAGCAGCAGTGAGGAAAAAGCTTCCATTTGACCCTTTTTTTTAATTTCACAAACTAATAGAATTTTAATAGTAATTTATTAATATTCCTGAATTACAGGAACCATGCTAACACACTGACAAAACAAAAAGTACAAACAGACTGATTAATGGGACACTTTTTAAAGACTGGCCTGTGTTAAGCACTTATAATGTAGGAAAATGACGCAGCAGCTGCTAGAACCAGCTAACTGTATTTATTTTTAATTGGATTACTCTTCTATATAATATTTTAAGTGTGCAAATCACTTTAAGGGTTGTAAAATAAGTTTAAGTTAAACACTTATTGCTACATTTTGTTAAACAGAAAAGACATACAGGCCAAAAATAAAAAATAATCTGTGTTGCACAGTTCAGCCATCCCTGACTTCTAAAGATCGTCATCGGCACAACTCGTATTGATCAACCTCTGGTACTTTTAGTTGTTAAAGTTTCTCTGAAACTCAATTCAGTTTGCTTTCTGTTTCATAAAACCTGAGATTTTTTTTTTATAAGTCGGATATTAACTCTCTGCTTATGTTCCTGAGGATTTGTTTGCAGCCATTATTTTAGTAACACGTAAACTTATGAGGAGGTGCAGACGTGTTCGCACTTAAGACAGAGTTTAGATGGACCAAATTGATTAAATGTACAGGTCTGACTGGTGGCTTCAACTGGATGGTGTTTTGTGACTTCTTTTCCTCCATGTGCCTGCTGCTGTGCTGCGATTGCCTTGGATCGAGAATAATGTTGCAGAGGTTTCGAGCGGCAGCACACAAGTCGTACTGAAAACTACGAAGACTGCATCAACCTGAGTAGAGCTGAGCGTCATGGTCAGACTGAACAATGCAAAAGAGAAGCTACTTCCCACGCTGCTTATCTGTACAGGTGGATTGTTTTCAACACAACACCTCCCCCTGCTCAGTGGGGACGCTCCAAACTCGCCTCGTCCCCCCCACCTCTGCTTCCTCTTCTAGCCAATGTCTGCCTCTAAAGACAAAATACCCCAAACTCCTTCTGTATGGTGTGTGTGGAGGGGGGGGGGGTGGTACAGCATACCAAAGTCACATGTTTGTCATGTAACATTCTGAAAGGGTAGACTTAAAGGGGATAGGCTGAAAGAAGATGGGAGGAGGTGGGAGTTCCCAGTGATCTGCACCATTTCCCATAAACGAGCCACTCGGGAATTCACACACACACATACACACACACAGTTTCTGATAATCTGAAGTGGAAACACACTGCGCCTCCCTCTCTATAAGTCACACTGGCAGGTCTTTCCATCGCCCCTCAGCTGCCTGCCAAGTCGCAGTTATACAACCGCTGCGAATACTTTAACAGACTGAAATATGGCCGCCGGAGTCGGCAACAACGAATGAAACGAGCAGAGTTCAAACCTGCCTCTTCCACCGCGAACTTTAACTTCATTCTGGGACTTTAGATTATCAGCTCCCCTCCCCCCCTCGTCTCATTTGAGGGGATTAAAGGTGAGAAGGGAGGAGACTAACTGAAAGGATGGTTGATGGAGGATTTTTTTAAACTATTTTGTACTTAATATTGTTTAAACAAACATCTCAAAGTGTTCAACTTTAAACAAGAAGGATTACTTAAATACTTATATATACTTAAATGAAAGAATGCATTGTATGAACATTTACTTTATTATTTTGTTTTAATGTCGTCTCCTGAAGCGTGTTAATCAATATGATGGATGCCTTTTAATCAATAAGGTTACAAAAGTCATAAAAATATAGAATACTACTAAAAGTTTGTATTTCTCCAAATTCTTACTTTCAGACCTCCATATTTTTTTTATCCTTTTTTTTTCTATTTTTTGTGTTTTTATAAGTACATTTTATTGCAGTTTCTTCAGCTTTATGTTTACCAGATTTTACAACAGCCTGACAAATGAGCTTATTGGTGTCCATGTTTACTTCACAATAAAATACTACTGCAGGCAAGTAAAACTATTGTAGTCTTTATACAAACTACTTGTAGCTGTAGATGAAATAACTCTCGTCCACAGCAACTGGTCAAACGTGTATTTGTCTCATGGTGTCTATTTGACCTCCACCTCCATTACTTAAATTATTTATTAACCTGTAGCCTGACTTTTAACTTGTCAAATAATTATTTTGGAAATGGCTTAAGAAGACAACACATCTGTGTGCCATTTTTTTTTTGTGACCAATCGTCCAAAATGTAGATGTTGCCACGTGTGGCAAAATGCAGCATCAGAGCATCTGCACATGTATTGATATTTGATCAAAAAAAGGTATGGAAACAGTAATCAACCCACTCCGCTTGTTGCTAAATTACCTGTAGTTGTAGCTGCTGTACTCAAAGTCAATGAGCATCAGCTTCTGTTTGTCTGAGCTCTGTCGGCCCTTCAGCAGCAGGATGTTTCCTGAAAAATAACCAGAAACGCACAAATATGTTTCCTTAAATCAACAAAAACCAAATAAGAACAACTTCAAGAGGGTCGGTGTTGACGTGTTTTACCTTCCTGGCAGTCGTTGTGGCAGAAAACGACAGTAGAGTGGGTGGACTCAAGCAGCGACCTGAGCATACACAAAAAACATAAAAACACCAGAGATCAATGAGATGATTGTTGCATTAATGAGCCTAATAAACCTGCAATTTAGCCTCAATCAGGCCGTTTCAAAAGGCCACATGTTTGGAGGAGGTCCACTCTTCTGCAGAAGACAACGCTCAACATGCAGCATGAAGAACCACATCTTCATCCTGCTTGTCTAGTGGGTTATTCACTCATCACTAATCATATTGGACTAACCAGAGGACAACGTTTTCAGGACATAGTGACACAAGGTGCCACAGTGAAGCTAGGGATGAAAAATAAAGTGAAATATAAATAAATGTACTTTATTCTAGCCAACCCTCACAAAATAACCATGTTTCTATAAATAACAAAAAAATTGTTTTTTTTTTTCATTCAACCTTTATTTAGGCAGGTTAATCTCATTGAGCCTCGAGGACTCATTTACAAGAGAGACCTGGAGACCTTGACTAATACTTTTTAAAATCAACAAATCCTCAGAAGTTTGGACATTTTTATCCACCAGAAACTTTTTATTCATGCAAACACCAACGAATCATCATCTGGTCCATCCAGACAGAAAGAAAGCAGAAAGCTCTCCTCCACTCATGACGTCAGACAGTTTGGGCCACAATCTGATGTTTTAAAGCTGCTGTATGAAACTTTGTCCTTTTCTATCTGGCAACCTGGCCTTACATGTCGCACAAACTCCAGAACTGCAGAAGATCTGAAGAATAAAACTCAATGATGCTCCAGACGAGCTTCAACAGGACTCTACTGGGAGAATCCTTATTTTTAAACAATTATTATTTATGTTTTGGTTTTTGTTGCATGAATATGTGTCATGAGTGGGAGATTAGCAGTCAGGTGCTTCAAGGCTCATGGATTAGTATTAATACCAATTTTTAGATTACAGCTCAAAAACTTTATATTTTTTAGTGAATTCAGTTTAAAAAAAATAACATTTATGTCAAACTCTGCTCATGCTTCTGTCATGTCGTCAGAAAAGGACAGTTTTTCCTGTAACAAGTGGACGGGCAGCTCAGTTTGACTTAGCTGGCCGTTGTTCAACATCTGTGCAGCAAACTGGATAAAATGTAAAGTCTAATAAAGATTACGCTTGATAAATGGACTGCACTTATACAGCTCTTTTCCAAGATATTCAAACTCTTTACAACAACCTGTGCCCTCATTTATCTCCACACACACATTCATACAGCAGTCTACTACATCTCCACAAAGATAATCTGAATCTGTAGAGACTAATCAGAGCTTTATCACATTCAGACATCGACACATCAGAGGCAGTGAGGGGTTCAGTGTCTTGCCCAGGGACACTTCAGCACGTTACTGCTGGTGGAACTGAACCCACAGCTGTCCCATTGGAGGACGGCTGCCCTCTGTAAAAATAAAAGTAATAAAAAAAAAACAAGAATCAATTAAAAAATGCAGATATGACTTAGTTCAGTTTTTTTTTTCTTCCTGTTTTTAGTATTTATGCTCAGAGGTCACGCTGCTGCACAAACACACACAACAAGAAATGTGCTGCATCATGCCGCCACCCCTCGGAGGTCAACGTGTAGGAAAAGGCTCAGAGTCACAGTGAAGCAGGATTTATTGCAGCTCACCTTTGACCTCCGCTCTGTGGAAGAAAAAACAAAACTGCTGTGTGCCAAAGGTGGTGGAGGTTTTGTTTTTATTCAGGTCAGAGGGACATGAAGACACCAACTGCACCAGATAAAGACGTTTACAAGACAACAAACACATTCTGAAACATTTAAAGACAAACTGTCTCCTTACAGCCACGAGGAAAATAAAGTCTGCAGACTTTGTTTTATTTTAACCAGTGGAAATGTTCAGTTCAGGAGAAGAGTTTAGGTTTTTACAATCTTTATAGTATTCAAAATATTAATCTTTATTTACAAACATTTTACGACAGAAATACCTTGATATCACTTTAATTCATTTAATTTAAACTTTGTTCTCTTAAGTCTGCAACAGAATCCTGCCTCTGATTTAATCTTCTTACGCAATGTTTAGCTAGCCTTTTGCAACTTTTAGCAAGACTTCTCGTGACTTTTAGCTCACTTTATGATACTTATCTAGCCCTTTGCAACATTAACCCAGACTTTTATTTCCATCTTCTAGCTAGCCTTTGTAACTTTTAGTTAGCCTTTGTAACTTTTAGCTAGCCTTTTTCTCCTTTTAGCTAGAAATGGACCTACTATTGTTAGTTTTTAGCTATCCTTTGTAACTTTTAGCTAGTCTTTGTAACTTTTAGTTAGCCTTTTTCTACTCTTAGCTAGCAATGTACTTTTTTTAGCTTTTAGCTATCAATTTACTATTTTTAGCTTTTAGCTAGCAATTAGCTAGCCTTTGTAACTTTTAGCTATTCTTTGTAACTTTTAGTTAGCCGTTTTCTACTTTTAGCTAGAAATCGACTATTTTTAGTTTTTAGCTAGCCTTTGGGACTTTTAGCAAGTTTTTGTAAATTTTAGCTATCCTTTGTAATTTTTAGTTAGCCTTTTTCTGCTTTTAGCTAGCAATGTACTTTTTTAGCTTTTAGCTAGCAATGTACTATTTTAGCTTTTAGCTAGCCTTTGTAACTTTTAG
Source organism: Hypsolebias antenori (assembly GCA_031762315.1). Taxonomy (NCBI): domain Eukaryota; kingdom Metazoa; phylum Chordata; class Actinopteri; order Cyprinodontiformes; family Rivulidae; genus Hypsolebias; species Hypsolebias antenori. The sequence continues at coordinate 40,969,412 of JARVGS010001454.1, read as the reverse complement.
CTGTTCTTTGTAACTTTTAGTTAGCCTTTTTCTACTTTTAGCTAGAAATCGACTGACTATTTTTAGTTTTTAGCTAACCTTTGGGAATTTTAGCAAGTTTTTGTAAATTTTAGCTATCCTTTGTAACTTTTAGCTAGTCTTTGTAACTTTTAGTTAGCCTTTTCTGCTTTTAGCTAGCAATGTACTTTTTTAGCTTTTAGCTAGCAATGTACTATTTTTAGCTTTTAGCTAGCAATGCACTATTTTTGCTTTTAGCTAGCCTTTGTAACTTTTAGCTATTCTTTGTAACTTTTAGTTAGCCTTTTTCTACTATTAGCCAGAAACTGACCTACTATTTTTAGTTTTTAGCTAGCCTTTGGGACTTTTAGCTAGTCTTTGTAACTTTGTTTGCCTTTTTCTACTTTTAGCTAGAAATGGACCTACTATTTTTAGTTTTTAGCTAGCCATTGGGACTTTTAGCTAGTCTTTGTAACTTCTAGCTATCCTTTGTAACTTTTAGCTTGTCTTTGTAACTTTTAGCCTTTTTCTACTTTTAGCTTGCAATGTACTATTTTTAGCTTTTAGCTAGCCTTTTGGACTTTTAGCTAGTCTTTGTAAATTTTAGCTATCCTTTGTAACTTTTAGCTAGTCTTTGTAACCTTTAGCAAGACTTACTATTTTTAGCTTTTAGCTAGCCTTTTATTGCTTTACTTCACTTTTTTGTTTTAACTTTGTTTTATCAGTTATAACATGATGTTTTTGTTCACTTGAGATTGGATCAGAATCAGTTTAGAACCAAATAAATACCAGATCATTTTTATTTCTCGGTAAACAAAACCTACAAACTGACTGTAAAAGTTTTGTCTGAACGTCTGGAGGGAAATCTTTCAGCCGGCTGATGTCAGCGTGAAACGCAGCCGACGTTCAGAGGACGTGATTAATTATTCACCTGAGGAGCGTGGCCTGACTGCAGGAAGAGCAGCATCATAAATTTTTCAGACGTGCCGATGACCTGACAGCTGATTGGTTATTAACAAAGACTTCCTATTACAAAGGACCATGGGGTTCTGTTGGGGGGTCACGTTCAAAAAGCAAACCCTCCACAGTCGAACGCATCAAAATCGGAGTCGGCTTCGAAGTCGAAGCTGTTGAAGTGGGGCGAGTCGATGTCCTGGCTGCAGGCGTGGAACGAACCCCCCGCCGGAAGGTCGGAGAAGCCCCCCTGGCCGAGGGGCACCTCGGGGACCCGGGAGGCAAGCGGCGAGGAGGGGGCGCAGGCGTTCAGGTAGCCCAGGGCGGAGGAGGCCGCGGCTCCGCCCATCAGCAGGCACACCGCCCTCACCGCCCGGGCGTCGCTGCTATTGCCATGGCGAAGACAGTCTGAGACGTGGTGAGGCGGTGCCACGGAGACGCTCCGCCGAGGCTGCCGGGGTCCTCCGGCTGCGGGACGGACAAGATGTCAACATGGAGACATTTCAAGTTCACACACTAACTTTTGAAACTCACGTCTCATAAAGTATCTGTTTATTTTAATGCAGGATGTCTCATGAGTAAAACTCTAACTTTTTTTTTTAAATGTTGTCAGTAAACGTTACGTGACTGTTCCAGACGAATTCCAAAAATCGTGCTAATTTCTTTCATTCTGTCAGACTTGTTGAAATGCTCCATACCCTCACAGTGACGTTACTGCCCTCTAGTGGTGCTTTGAGGGGAAATCAACCACATTGAAATCCTTTATAAATGCTCTTTATGGTCCCACAGATTTCACATCATAAAATAATGCATTCCTTTCAGTAAAGCTTTTTTTAATCTCTAGCCCTCTTCAGATTTTTACATCAGCCCCAGTGTTTCCCCTCGATAACTTGCCATGGCGGGGTGCTCCTCCCGGCTATGATTTTTGTCAATGGGGTGGGGGGAGACAGATCTGAGCTGTGCTCTGTTTGTACTGGCAGTTTTCGAGTGGGGGAGCGGGGCACAGTGGGAGGGAAGAGGCAGCATGAGTGCTGCCTTTAGCTTTTTAGCTAGCGCACCTATTTGTATATTGCACACCACTTTACACCAGTGCTGACACCAGTGTACACGCAGTTCGGTTCGGTTTGGTAGGCGGGGCACTTGATTCTGTTAATGGGGCGGAGCGCCCCGCTTGTATGATGGTAGAGGAAACACTGAGCCAAGTAGGTGATGATCTGCTTTTATATTTGAGAGACGAGATAAAAATCACAGTCGGGGGCGAGACTTTCCTGAAAAAGTGCGCCCATCACCGGTGGACGTTCCTGTGGAGCTTCGTCTCTTGTTTCGACCTGTTTTAGTTCAAATGTAGAGCTCAAAGCATGCTTGTGTTGTGCACAAACATTTGGTACAAAAAGCCGATCCACATGGATGCGGACTGAAGAATCCACAACTCCGGTCCACACTTTCCGATGGACCGGACTGCAGCGGCTCGGCGCTCAACCACTTCAGTAAAGGCAAAAAACTGAACACACACAGGCGTCATGCACAGAGTTTTAAAAAAATTAAAATCTTTACGTCTGACCACAAGCCGACACCTGAATTTGTGAAGCTTGTTTTCGGCTACTGGATCTGGAGAGTCTGGATGGTCTTCTAAAAACTCTGGGCTGGAATGTTTTAAACGTCAAAAATCCTTGTGGGCGTTTCAAGAGAAAATGCCTCTTTTTAAAATATTTTGTCAATTAAATTAAAATAATAATAATTGTGGAGGTTTTTAAAACTAAAGGCCGTAAAGGAGCCAAAATGTAAAGACAAAAGTAATTTGAAGATTAAGATTAACTGGTTATTTGTGGACAAACGTATTCAAAATGAGTATTAAGTTAAATAAGGTGGTCGACCTTCTCCCACAGGAACACTTTTTGGACCTTCTGAGGGTCAAAGATCTCATTAAAACCTAAGTTTCACTGAAAACACTAATAAATCCACATTTGTCACTTTAGTTTGAAAACTTTCTGATGTTTGAGCCACTTTAAGATCATATGAGGTCATTTAACCCTCCTGCTGCCCTTGGGTCAAGCGACCCACGAGGCCTAAGCCTTGTTGGTGAAGCTGATGTTTTTAACAAACGTTTTATTTATTTATTTACAAACCTCTGTCTCTGAGTGAGCCCCCCCTCTCTAGGACTCGAGACGCAGGGGGCGTGACCCCCCCGACCCGGGGCGAACCGGGGTCCTTGTCGCTGGAGGAGTCGGACGGCGGGTCTCGGTCTGTGATGCAGGGACTGAAGCTGCGCTGCCTCTGAAGGCTCTGGGAGGACGAGACACCCTGGAAAACACAAAAACTAAAAGTTTCTACACACAAACAACAAGTCCACCCGTTAGACAAACTCATTTATAATTTTAATTTAATAAAAACTATGAGGTCATCGTCAAAAGTTTCCTCTTTTAAGTGATTTCAGGGTTTTTAAACAAACATGTCTTGCTCAAATCCAGGCTGAAGACTGAGCGCTGAAGGACTTTGCTGAAGAAGCTGAATCTGAGCAGCTAAGTGAGGCCTTTAACACACAGTCCAAGACCACTCCGTTATTGTATGGTGTTCCTCAGGGTTCAGTCTTCGGTCCTAGTCTGTTCCTTCTATACATCAGCCCCCTTGGAAAGATGATCAGTAGCTTCAATAATGTGTCTTACCATTTGTGTGCTGGTGACATTCAACTGTACTGTTCCGTCTATGACTCAAATTACACAAGTTCGATCAATTACCGTATTTTTGGACTATAAGGTGCATTAAGTGAAAAAAAAAAAAAACAGCCAGATAAGTCAAACTTGATTCAACTCATTCACAATAACTCACAACATTGTTCAGTTGTACCACATAAAATTGGCTCGAGGTCAGTAAGCACAACCAGAATTAATACAGAAGGTGCACTGGATTATGAGGCTCACTGTTGATTTTTGAGAAAATTAAAGATTTTAGGTGCACCTTGAAGTCTGAAAACTACGGTCGTAACGTGTGTTTCCCACATTAAGGCCTGGTTAGCTGACGACTGCCTTCAGTTAAATTCTAACAAGACTTAAACTGGATCATGATCATTGCTCCTGAACAGAAAGTTCCTTGGATCAGGCAACACTTCGGTTCTCTGGGCTCCTCTTCTCAGCAGAGCCTCAGAACCTTGATGTTCTGTTGGACCAGTCAATGATGTTGAACATTCAAAGCTTCTGTTAAAAAAAAAAATGCTTTTATCATCTGAGAAATATTTATAAATTGAGGGCAATGTTATCCAAATCTGACCTGTAGATGATGAATAATCTTAATGGAAAGACCTTTGACCCTTCCCACATTGACGTGAATGACATCTGCTACTGTAAGAGCTCACTGCTGATGTCTTTCCATCTTGGCGTTGTGTTAACACACACCTGAATGCTACTTTTTTATCCTAAATCCTTTGTAAGCAGCACTTCCATCTTGTTTCTGTGTATAAAAATAAAAAAAAACTCGGTGGAACCGGTTGTGAGTTTTAGTTCACTTTTAAATCATTTTAGAACCTGCTATAAATCTGATGCGTTTGACTTTTAGGTTCTGATACGTGAAATCCGAGAACTGAAAGAGGACTTCTCCTCGTCTCTGGTCCTGTTTTAGCTCGCCTCTGTTCACTGCTTTAAAACCAGCAGCTTTTTCTTAATCAAGTTTTATGAAGAACGTTCTTAAAACTTCGTGCGTCGGGAACAAGACGTCTTAAAGTTCATAATGAGCGTGTGCTTTTTGGACGTTTGGTTTTGAGCCCACGGGGAAGTGAAATCCAGACAATGAAAACATAAAAAGGTGTTCTGAAGGTGAAAAGGAGCAGACGGGAGTAAAGTCTGGTGCAGACTGACCTCCCTGACTTTCCTCACGAGCTTCAGCCACAGACTGTGAAGATAAAAACACAAATGGTTATCTTTGACACAGATCCAGGCGGAGACAAACATGAAGGCATAAACTGGAGGGGGGTGTCCATGTTCTGATAACGCCTGATAAGAAGTGGGACAGAGGACACGGGACGACCTGCAGTCCTCTGGGCCATCTGACAGGAGCAGCAGGAACTTGTTCTGGGGCAGGATGAGGGCGAAGCAGCAGTCCCTCCGGCCCCCCGGGGGCAACCTGGGCAGGTCCAGGATCTCCCGGCCCTCGACGATGGCCTCACAGCCGGACTGCAGAGACACCACCTGGTCCGGGGGGGACTCTGCGTCCCGGCAGACCAGCAGACTTCCCTCCATGGTCAGAATAAGATACTTCTCCTTCCACTGCTTGAACATGAAGCCTCCTGAAGATCAAAGCAAGCAGCTGTAAGAAAACTTGAACTATTAACGTGAATTATTTGTTAATATAGAAACTAAATGTTTATTTTTTTTTATTTAATCGTACATTCATTTTTAGCACGTCTACAGATTAGTGTGAACTCAAGGTGCAAATGAAACTTAGGTTCAACATGTGGGTCCCACTCCTCCAGAAGCTCTCTGACCCGGCAGGCTGTCACAGACAAACAACGTTTTGACTGACAGCTGTCATGTCTGACTCAGAAGACGTCCTGCTGAACTCAGGGAGGAGGAGCAGGAAACATTCATTTCACCAGCCGCTAAAGTTACAAGTGATCGAGTCAAATGTTTATAATCAGTCATGACTGATTTTGCAGCCTTTTTAAAATGGCAGCATCTTTGCACATACATTTCTTCCACTTGGTCTCTTGGACACATAAAACGTCTACCTTCCTTCTCTGCATCATGCCAGCTCACTAGCTTTGCTTGTTATTGTCCCCACATTTAGAGTGTCCACTTTCAGTCCTACGTTCTTGACTTTCATCTTCTCCCTCTGTCTCCTGACACGTTTCCCTTCTCATGGTCGTCAACTACCAACCAACTGTACTCCTTCTCTACTCCTGGGTCACTTCCTCCTTCTTTTGGAAATAGGTGTTGACCACAGCCATTTCCATTCTCTTGGCAAAATCCACCACCATCTGTCCTTCCTGGTTTCTTTCTTTGACACCAAACCTACCCA
>JARVGS010001454.1:40946852-40958098 GCA_031762315.1 Hypsolebias antenori | reverse complement strand
CCATGTGCTTTCGGTTTCGAGTTACGGCTGAAAATCCGGACTTACGGCGCCATGTGGCCGGCGTTCCGAGTTACGGCCAAATCGACCTACGAACGGTCCTTAGGTCCGGAACCCGTTCGTAACTCGAGGACAGCCTGTATACTGATTGATGAGAATCTATCCTTTAAATCTCATACTGACTGGTTTCTAAACTAAAACTTAAATTGGGTTTTATTTTTAGAAACAAAAAGTGTTTCTCACACCAAGTCAGAAGGCACCTGATTGTTTCAACTATTCTGCCCCTGGTAGATTATGGAGATCAGCTATTTATGAACTCTTCAACCCAGCTTTTGAAATAAATAGGATGCTGTATATCATTGTGCCCTTCGTTTTATGACTGACTGGCTATCGAACACATCACTGCACTTTGTATGCTACAGCAAAATGTCCTTCTTTGGCTGACCACAGACTTTCTCACTCACTGGTTTTTATCTTAAATGCATCCTTGGACATCTTCCTACATATTTATGTTCTCTTTTATCTAGAACTTTTTAATCATTATAGTCTGCGCTCTCAGGACATAATTTTGATGCAGGTCCCAAAGGTCAGAACTGAACTGGGTAAAAAGGCTTTTAAATATTTCGCCCCTGCCACTTGGAATATTCTGCAGAAGGATATAAAGTTATCGTCGCTTGTTATGTTGGGACAATTTAAATCAATTCTAAAGGAACGAGAGATGCCCTAATGTGTAATTATATGGTTTGTCTTGGATATGTATTTTGTGTATTTGGTTTAGTATTTTGGATTTGTTGTATGTTTTATGCTGCTGTCTTGGCCAGGTCGCTCTTGGAAAATAGATTTTTAATCTCAATGAGTTATTTTTCCTGGTTAAATAAAGGATACATACATGTCAGCCAGCTGTCTACCTTCCTTCTCAGCATCATGTCAGCCAGCTCTCTACCTTTGCCTGTCATTGTCCCCACATTTAAAGTTGCAACCTTCAGTCCTACATTCTTGACTTTCCTCTTCTCCCTCTGTCTCCTGACACATTTCCCTCCTCGTGGTCTTCGACTAACAGTAGCACCGTTTCTGCCGGCACCCTGTTTGTCAGCACCGGTGGCGGTCGTTGTTAACCCGGGCCTTTTATCTTTCAGCTGCTTAGTTTAGTTTTAACTGTTCATTTACAGCGTTTTGGTAAATTTCAGCTCCAGGCTTAAATCAGGTGTCTTTGATCATCCAAAAAAAAAAACATTTTAATGAAAATTTTTGAAACTCAACAGGAAGTAGAATTAAACTATTCAAATGTTGATGATGTACTTGTGGCTGCCAGTGGCAGTTGTGCATTTCAAGTTAGTTTCATAGTTTTAAGTTCAAGGAAGTAAAAATAAATCTTATGATTGATTAAATCATATTGTAATGTATACATTATTGTTTAAAATGCACATTTAAAGGTTCTGCTAATGTTTCCAGGGTGGAACCAACCTGTTGTTTAGGTCTGAGTGAGACATTTAGTTACACATCACAGTCGGTAGAGGGCAGCATGCCTTCTTTTCTCAGTCTGTGGTAGAGAAATGGAGATGGTGCAGCCAAGTTTTCCAGTTCTTGGATAAAGAGACGTACTGCAAGATGCTCTTTGGTTAAACCCTTCAAGTTAATGTGGACAATGAGTTATGCAGTTTGCATTTGGGTGTTGGTACGAAAGCCAAGAAGTTTATTTGTTTCAGAGTAATGCAGAATGTGCTGACATTTTGTAAAGGTCAAATTACTGTTAATGCTGAATAATATGCTTTATTGTTTATTCTTTATGAGAATGTTTTACTGTATGAAAGTTAATTATTTTTTGTTTTGTACAGTTCTCACAGCATGGTTGGAGGCAACTGTGTCCAAATAAAAGCCAGTAAAAAAAAAACGAAGAGTGCCTTGTGTTCGTTATTCAGCTTGAATGGAGTTACAGCCACGGGGTGTGTAAAGTAAAGTGCTGTGTGTTGTCGTCACTGTATGTTCTCATACAATGACAATTAGTTCTCTGCATTTAACCCATCACACCTGAGATACACCCATGTGATGCAGTGGGTAGGCCTGGCTGTCACCACAACAAATTTTGCTGGGTAATTAATTGTCTCAGAAATTATTGCGATAAACGATAATATTGTTTGAAACTTGACAATAATTAGTAATTTTTGTCAAATTTAAGAAGGAATGTTTGTTATTTTGCATGTAGTATTTTTTGACCATTGGATGGCAGTATAAGACCATTTGAACTGAAGGATGGATAGTGAGGGAGTGAGCAGCGTGTCATGTCTCTTTAAGAAAAATGGGAGGGCGGCCCCTTGACGTGACATGCGCCGTCTCTCTTCAGTTCTCAACATGGTGGACGCTGGGTGTGGTTTGAACTCTTTAGCATTTTTCACACAAACGTTTTAACAAAAAAAATCAGTAAACAGGTTCTCAGCTTCTTTTTGCAGAGAAAAACAACTTTTTACACGAAGGCACTGTGAATTTTGGAGCTTCGACATTATTATTATTGATGACTGACAGCTGTTCTGATTATTGATGACTGACAGGTGTGTCGAGCTGGAAGCACTTAAATAAAACAAGACGTTTAAAAAAAAAAATGAAAGCCTCAAAACATGGAAACGAACCCAAACGGACTTTTAAACTTTGTTCATCTTCTTCAGGTCTTCATCTGACGTGTTCTCTGATCGTCTCCACCTGCAGCTCATCAGTCACCTGATTAAATGATCCTGGTTCTGTTGGTTCTGTTGGGTTTAACGTTTCTGTCCTGCAGCTCAGCTCTTTACCTCCAACTGTCTGGTTCCTCTCCTGTTGTAAATCACAACAACTTCTCAGAACCCTGCAGAGCATCCTGTGAAATAATTCACCTTCCTGTTACGTTTGTAAAGTTCTGACCCGCTCGGTGAGGATTAGGAGGACCACCGGCCTCCACGGTCAGGAGAGAAACACTGCAGACAACTGATCAACAACCACGAGGCAACTCTCAGTGAAAACCAGAACATGAAGCAGATGAAAGCTGCAGAGACCTGAACCAGAACCATGACGGTGCTCGGGCCTGAACCAGGAACATTTAACGTCTCGTTGTTCTGCAGAAGCTCTCTTGGAGACAACGTGACCTTCAGGAGGACAAGCCTCCATTAAAACTGATCTGACAGAAACGCTCACGTGTCGTTGGCACCGCTGCCTCAGTCTTTACAATCAAATCATTTAAGTCTTGTTCAAGGTTTAAACATGTTCCACATGTCCTCGGATCACGACATCAGCGTTTCATCGAGCTAATGGAACCATCTCAAACCTCGGCTGAACGTCGGCTCGTGCACGTTATTAACAGAAAGCAGCTGAAGGAAGCAGAACCCACCATATTTCCTGAGGAAGCCTCTGTGGACGCCCGCCGGGCTCATGTTTGGGCTCGGTGCTGCAGCAGCTCCTGAAATGATGAGCAGAGCGACCGACGCCGGAAAATGGGTCAAGAGACGGAGAGTCGAGGAATAATCCCTGATTGAGGCGTTCAGACCTGAACATGTGAGCAGCGAGAGGCCCAGATAATAAAGCCCAGCAGGTCCACCTCACTCTGTGGTTCTGTATGAAGCTCTGACTCAAACCTGTGTCCTCAGATTATATCACAGGGATTATTACTTTTGCACAGATGGAAGCCGAGCTGTGAACAGCCAAGTTTTTAATCTGCCTGGCCTCCATCCGTCCAAACGGCCGACCGTCACTCAGCGCTGGAGATCAACCAGATTAAACCCTGCACGAGGTGTGGGACGGGTTTTTACCCAACAGCCAGGAAAATGTTGCGCAACGAGACGAATCCTGAGAGACGTCACAAACACGGCTCGGATCAACGGGATGGACGATGATCAACATCTGAGGCCGCGGTCCTCAGGGTGGACTGGACCCTCCGGATCGAGGTTCTGCCTCATGGAGGACTTCAAGTGTCATGGGTTTAGTTCTCAGTGAGGGAAGAGTGAAGCGTGAGATCAACAAACGGACCGGTGCAGCTTCTGCAGTATTGTGGATGCTGTGCCGGTCCGTTGTGGTGAAGAGGGAGCTGGGCTGTAAAGTGAAGCTCTCTGTTTACCGCTCGGTCTACGTTCCTACCCTCAGCTCTGGTCCTAAACTCTGGTAGAGGCTGAAAGAACCAGATTCTGGATCCAGGTGGTCTAAAGGAGTCCTCTCTGAAGGGTATCTGGACTCTCCCTCAGAGATGAAGCGAGAGCTTCAGTTCTCTGGGAGGACAGAACAAAAACTGCAGAATTTGGAATGGTTTGAAGTATGATGTAAAAAAAAAAAAAAAAAACAAAGTCAATGTTTGCGTTTAAGAAAATGATCAAAAACGAATTGTTAAAAATATATACTGTACAGTACATGAAACAGTTTAATGTGTAATGTATTTAAATAAGAAATTAAAATGAGTTATTCATTTTTGTTTTGTTACTTATAGATAATTATTGTTTGAATTGATTGTCTCAAAAAGTGGCAAACAAAATAAGATTTTTTTCTTCCTTCTGCTCCCTTTCATTATATATACCGGTAAGTATTTTTTTTATATATGTTATTGTTTTTTGAATTTTACTATAAAATGAATAAATTCAATAAATAAAATAAACAAATTTGTTACGGACCGAGCTGAACAATATACAGAAGAGAAAGACCTCAGTGGTGAGACTGAAAAACATTCAGACTTCTGTCGCAATAAAATAAATCAATCAATTTACCACATGATAAATGAAAATGAGGTTGATAATTTTCATTTATCAGCTTTATTGTTTCTTCGTGTCTCTTTCTACTAAAGTCACTGGATGACAAAAGGTTCAACTCCGATGATCTTCACTGACCCCTCTCTTTCTCTTTAAAATCTGTTTTAACCGTCCAAAATCACGTTTTTTGGATCGTTAAAAGCAGCTAAACTGAGAAGCTAAGCTAACAGGCCGTCTTGTTGAAGCTCCAAAATTCACAGCTGAAACCCGTGCCTTGGTGTAAAAAGTTGTTTTTCCTCTGCAAAAAGAAGCTGAGAACTCGTTTACTGATACAGCCCATGTCACGTCAAGGGGCCTCTCTCCCATTTTTCATAAAGAAACCAGCTGCTCACTCCCTCACTATCCATCCTTCAGTTCCAACAGTCTCATACTGTCATCCAGTGGTCAAAAAAGGTACTACATGCAAAGTAAATCAACGTTTTTTGCTTAAAATTTACAATAATTACTAATTATTATTTCAAACAATATTATCATTTATCACAATAATTTCTGAGACAATTAATCGCCCAGCAACATTTGTTATGGTGACAGCCCTAAATCAGACTGGGTTTTGGTTTGGTTGAATTCAGGTTGTAAAGTTTCAAACTCATCAATGTTTGATTTAGATCAGCGGTCTCCAAACTTTGTGATAAAAAGAATCATTTTTTCCACTTTGCTTATACGTAATTATAATGTTCACCACAAAACCTGCTCCATCTGTGCACTGTCACCTGGTGACCCGTGGACCACTACAGTGTTAGAGATGGCTTTTCTGTCCAGCAGGGGTGATATTATAAAACGAAAAATGTCTAACTATTATTAACATTTATTGATGTTTTTTACATTTATTACAAAATAAAAGACCAGATTCATGTAAAGAAAGAAAAAATATATTGCTTTTAACATTTTTATAAAAATTAAAACACTGAACTCTGCAGGCTGATGTTAGATCTCTTAATTGTTGAAGAATTACGGTAAGTCAGAAAATTAAAGATAAAATTAGGCCACTTTGTCGGATATCCAGTTTTTTTTAATAGAAAAATAAATACTTTTGTTTACTTTGACTTTGTTTTTTGTGTTTTCTTCTTATTGTTATCAAATATTTCTTCTCAGCAGCTTGATTTAAAGATATTCAACACATTCTGGTGGTTTTAAGAGAAAATCACGCTGTGAGACAGGAAGTCGACTTAAAGTGACTGACAAACTACTAGCATGATGTCGATCACGTTTTACGCTGCGTATTTGTACTATTCTTCACATATTTGAAAATGACATTTACTAAAACCAGCCATTTTTATCATTTGTAATAATTTACCGTATTTTTCAGACTATAAAGCACACCGGATTATAAGGCGCATTAAGTGAAACAAGTTCATTTTGACAGCTTTTTGAGCGCCGTGTACCACATAAAATCAGTTCAAGGTCAGAAAGCACAACAAGAATTAATACGTAAGGTAAACCGGATTGTAAGGCTCACTGTCATTTTTTTTTTGTTGAGAAAATTAAAGGATTTTAAGTGTGCTTTATAGTCTGTAAAATACGGTAAATAAAAATCAGTTTTATTATAGTTTTGGCCAAAGCCTGGAAGAGCCGCTGCAGAGGTCCCAAAGGGCCACACGTGGTCCAGGAGCCGCAGGTTGCAGACCAGTGGTGTAATGTGATATGCAGGCATATGGAGTAGAAAAGCTTGGGAATTCCAGTATACCCACTTAAACGTGCCCAGTGACACGAGCCCATGTCAGGGCTCGTGTCACTGTCAATACATCTGGAACATTTTATAGACACAGTGAGTTGGTTCAACCTGGTTTTTTTTTTTTTTCATAATTAACACTTCTGTACTTACTTGATACTTGAACATGTTTTGCTTTGACACTGTTTTATAAATTCTATAACATGTTTTTAATACAAAGCCAACTGTTGTACAAAGTTTGTTGTACTATAAGCTTTAGAGAAATTTTGAAATGTTCGATATAAAAATCAAAATAAATTAACAATTACATTGTACTAACTGGTGTACTTTTGTTTCTAAGTACAGTATATACCCACTACAAAAATGTAGACACCGCCACTGTTGCAGAGCCCTGATTTAATCGTTTAAAACTTTTGTGACTTTATTAAATGTTTTAATTTGTTTTCACAGTTTTCACGAGTTGAAGCGGATTCATTGTTTTCTTCACGACACATTCAAACGTGTAATATTTCAGTCTTTTTGCAGTTCTCTGTAAATCTCCTGCCTTCGGCTGTGGGGCGGACCAGCAGAGGGCGACGGCCCTGCAGCTCAGACGAGCTGAAGCTTCAAGCTGATGTTGGATTTCAGGTTTTACTTCTTTAACTTTGTGCAGTTTTTGAATCTCTGGGAGTTTGGCGTAAAAGTTTGGCTCCAGTGTGGTGAATTTAAAGTTTTAGAGATAAAGCCCACCCCCCTTTAAAAAACACCCACTTGTTGGAGGCCCGTCGAGGCTCAAACTTTGTGTTTCTGAGGAGAAAACCTCTTTCTTGTTCAGGACCCCCATCCGAGACCCCTGACCCCCCTCCCTGCCGCCTCAGCCTCCTGATGAAAAGAGGACACACAATGGAGTCTTTCTCTGTTTCCATTAAAGAGCCTGGGAACACAACACTGTCCTCAGAGCTCGTCTTAAAGGGACAGTGGGACGACGTCCAACATGTCTTTGTGTCCAACACATGAAGACAAACTGCAGGCAGAAAGAACGCTGAGCGCTGAAATCAGCTGAAGAAGCTAAAACAGAAATATTCAAGTTTAAACACAGAAACAGGCTGAAATGAGAGAAGTGGCTAATATTAGCAAAGATGTCAAAAAAGGCAAACAAGTAGCTAAAACTATAATTTTTTTTAGCTACAATCAGCCAAACATTATTATTAGCAAACCTGGAGCTAAAATGAGCAAAACTTTTGCAAAAACAGCAATACAGATGTTAAAATCAGCAAGTCATTAGCTAAAAGTAGCTAAACAGATGTTAATTTTTAAAGTTAAATTTATTTAACATAAGGCTAATTGAAACAGCTGCTAAAGCTAAAATAAGTAAAACAAATCTTAAAAATAGCAAAACAGCAGCCAAAAGTAAAACTGCAGCTGCAAACAGCAAAATGTTTAAATGTTAGCAAACCTGCAGCTAAAATAAGCAAAAATGCAGTTCAAAGAATTGGTAGAGATGATAAAGGTAAAGTAAGCAAAGCTATCAAAACAGCAGCTAAATGTAGCAAAGCAGATGCTACTATAACCAAATCTGTAGCTAAAAGTCGCACAACAGATGCTGATGTTAAATTAGCAACACACAAGGCTAACTATTACAACCAAACATTAATATTGACAAATCTGGAGCTAAAATGTGCTAAACTGCAGCAAATAGTAGCAAAAATGTTGCTGAAATCAGCAAATCTGTGGCTAGTAGCAACAGAAGCTGAAGTTTAAATTATTTAACGGAAGGCTAAAAGAGCTGCTAAAGCTAAAGTTAGTAAAACAGATGCTGTAAACTGTTGCTAAATGTTTATTAAAAGTTAAACGTAGCAACATAGAAGCTAAACACTAAATATGGTAGAATAGTAGCCAAACCAAATAGCTAAAAGCTAAAGGTAGCCTAGTTTATAAAACTAAAACAGAGCCAGTTTGTTGAAGTAAAAACAGATTTCATGTATTTTAATGGGAAACTTTATTTTAAATAAAACGTTATTTCAAACCTATCAAAGTAAAAATTAAAAAGCTTATCGCAGCAGCTGAACGAGCCGAAGATTCATGAAGAGCTAAAACAGCTGAAAACATGCAAATGTGAAGTTTGACTAAAAACAAACAAAAAAAATAAAACCAGAGAAATGATGTAATAAAAACTGTAAAAACTTGATTCCTCTGCTTGAGTCCCATCAGGCCAGGACCAGGACCAGGACCAGGACCAGGACCAGGACCGGGTTAGGCTGCAGCATCAGGTCCTGCAAAGTCCTGGATCCTGATTCTCTGGACTCGAACCTCAAACTGTGATTTTCACCAAAACAAAACTTTGATCTTCAGTTTGATGAAACTGAAACATTTTGTTTATGTGTCAACAAATCTGAGATCTGTTGTTTATCTGTGACGTCACCGTGACGGCAAATAAACACATCGAAGAAGAGAAGGAGGAGGTGGAGGAGGAGGTGGAGGAGGAGGTGGGAGTGGGGCGGACAGAATCTTAGTTGAGGAATTTGAGTTTGGAGGAGGAGACACCGCAGGAGGAGAGGGGGATCAGGAGCTGCTCCGGAGCGAAGGAGTGAAAATATAAAAAGACTCCTCTGTTGCCACAAATAGACTCTGGACAAAGTGTCGTGCGCGAGAAGGAGCTGCGCGCGCGCCTTTTCTGTCGGAACTGCAAAGTGTTTTGGACCGAACCGAGCCTGGAGAGGAGAGTGGACCTCAGAACCGAGATGTTCTGATGGAGTCGGTCCGTGACCCAAGCCGAACCATGCGGGTCTGCAGATGGACGGTTCTGACCCTCTGGCTCCTCTGCGGGCCCAGCTGCGCCGCACAGCTGGCAGGTAAGACCAGAACCTGCTGCTCCTCCTGGGTTCATAAAACCCACCAGAACCTCTAAACCAGGACTAACGAGCCCAGTCAGAACAATTAGCTGCGGGAGCGCATGCAGCTGCCAACATCTGGCCCGCACCAGACGTTCACTAAAACAACTGAGGAATAAAAACTTTTATTGGATTTATTCTTTATGTTCGAACATGTTTCTGAAGTTTTACAACCTCAGAAAAATAAATGAAGATGGAAACAAACAAACAAACAAATCCAGATTAGATTAGATTAACAGACTGTTGTTGGAGGGAAATGATGTTCTCGTTTAACAACTTTTAAAAACTTTTTTATTAAATTAAAACTCACATTTAAAGTTTTAAATTTTACCTTCTTGACTTTTATAACCCTGAAGATCTCAGAGACACTCAGCCAGGTCTCAGGGCTGAGGGAGAAGAGCCCCAGACTCATGAGACTCTGGACCTCATGAAGGGACCAGGTCTCTGGACTCTGGACCTCATGAAGGGACCAGGTCTCTGGACTCTGGACCAGCGTGGCCCTTGATGTTCAGAACCCTTACGGTTCTTTAAATCCTTGAACTCTGGAGTTTGCGTCCAGTTTCAGGTCTTTAATGTTGAGGTGTACCTGTCCCGCTTGTTCCTGAGTGATGGAGCCTCATCCTCAGTAATCAGGGCGTTGCTCCGGTCAGTCGTGGTGAAGAAAGCTGGATTTACTGGTCTGTCCACCTTCCAACCCTCACCTGTGGTCCTGAGGTTTGGATCAAGACCTAAAGAACCAGATCCTGGATCCAAGCGGCTGAAATGAGCTTCCTTCATTGGGGTGGAGGAGGTGAGGAGCTCCGTTATGGGGGAGCATCAGAAGGTGTCAGCTGAGGAGGTTCATCTGATCTGGATTCCTCGTGGACCCCTCTCTTTGGGGGTTGAGGTTTTCCAGACCCTGTTTCAGACCCAGAACTCTCATTGTAGATCCTCTCTGGTCTGGGAAGACCTCGGGGTCCTCCAGGAGGAGCTGCATACTGTCTCTAGAGGGAGGGAGGTCTGGGTTTCTCTCCTGGAGATGGTGCGGTGGTTGGTTTTCAGCCAGTTTGGTTAAAGTGAAGCGTTTTGGTCAACCTCGTGTTTGAACATGTTGGAGAAACAAAACAGACGTCTTCCTGTCAGGATGGTCCTCACAGTCCTCCTCGTGGACATCTCTGTCCTCACAGTCCTCCTCGTGGACATCCCTGACAGAACTGGACCTGAGGCGCTGCTCGCTGCAGCTCCGGGTCAGGGCCGGACACGTGGAGACCTCAGGCTGGTTTTCAGTTTCAAACCCTCAGATAACAGCAGGAGTCTGACTCCCACGTTCCTGTTTGGATCCGTCCCGGCAGCCTTGGACCTCGAGTCTCTGTCCTTTCTTTGCAACATATCAGTGAAATTCCACGACGTCCTGGAAACACCAAAACACCTCAAACAAAAGAGCCTTGATGTTCTGAAGGCACAAAATGTTCAGAACCTTCACCTTTCTGCTCAATCAGCCAAAAGAAGATGTGAACGCATCCAGAACCGCTGCTGTCTCCTCTGGACCAGAGCTCGTTTCACATGGACTGAGGTGAAGTCCAGAACTGTTCTGGGGTCAGACGGGTCCAAATCTGAAGTTCTGTTTGGAAACCACAGACACCACGTCCTCCAAAGAGGAGAGGGACCATCCAGATCCTGCCTGTCTGGTGGTATGGGGGTGCATTAGCTCCTCTGACATGAGCAGTTTACACATCTGGATGAACCCATCAATGCAGGAATGTATCTAAAAGGTTTTTAAAAGAACATCTGCTCCAATCCAGCAGAGAAGATCCATGACTGAAGGACAGGTAGAATCCTCCATCAGACCAGAACGAGACCTACAACAACTGGTCTCTTCTGGTCCTCCAGAACATCAAACATCTGGACACATCAGTTCCTCCTAAACCTCCAACATCTGGACACCTCAGGTCCTCCTAAACCACCAACATCTGG
>JARVGS010001454.1:40889363-40899638 GCA_031762315.1 Hypsolebias antenori | reverse complement strand
CTTGTTGCCATGGTTACGCATCATAACAAATGTCCAAAAGTAAAAAAGTTTCAGTAAAAATCCTTCCAGCTGCACAGCATCAGATACCAGAGGAAACAATCATCCAAAACAGTGATTTACACCCAGAAAAAAAAGGAATTAAAGTTTTCAAAAGCAAATTCTCAGAACAAATGTAACAGAGTTACAGCCACCCAGAGTGGCGCAATTCTAAAAATCAATTTCTATCAATTTAATCAGCTCTGCAGGTCTCAAAAACCTGGAGCACTTGAAGCAAACACCTAAAAGCAAAACTTCCTGTAGTTGGGGAGGTGGACGCTGCACCCACAGCATTTTAGAGAAGGCTGGCACCTAAAGACAGACAGGTGAAGAAGCTTTTGAGGCCTTTTCCTTTTTGTTCCAGAAAAAGGTTGGAAGCTTCAAAGCCTCAACGCTCCACCTCATCAGTGACACCTAGTGGTCAGCTGCAGTTACTGCAGCCACCAACATCCTAAAGACTCACATTTCTGGATTCCAGATCCAAAGCAGAACCAGTACAGCTGGTTTGTAGCAGCTGTCTGGTCAGAGAAATGACTGTGTGTGTGTGTGTGTGTGTGTGTGTGTGTGTGTGTGTGACCTGGTATCCCTGCGAGGTGACCATGACGACCATTTCAAAGTTCTTCCCCTTGGAGAAGGGCATGCTGTGGATCTTCTCCTCCGACCCCCAGCACCCATCCTGACACGAGTTGAAAACCACTCTGTCCCTGCCGTCAAAGCGAGGGTTGAAGTGCAGGGCGATGTCGCTGGACTCCGACTCTCCACAGAGCAGGTTGATGAAGAACCTGTCAGAGCAACCCAACGTCAGGGCGGCTGATACGTTGGTGTGGAAATGCAAACAGAGCAGGCGGGGCGCAGAAACACCAGCGGGCGTCGTGAAGAGATCTGCTGAGTTAAACGTGTTTACATTCGATAAAGAGGCCGTGCTCGTTCTGAGGGTACACAAGGTGCAGCCTCGACGTTCCCACAGAGCCAGAAGGTTCGACTGAGAACGTTCCAGAGGTGATTCATGAAGACGTGTTCCCACATGGGCCCGGCGGGCGTTACCAGTGAGTTTAAAAGTCGTTTGTTGGTTTTCAGGGCCCTCCACAGCCCAACATCAGACTGGGCCGAAGAGTTTAGAGGTCTGTGAACCAGGACGGCCCCTCAGATCCTCTGGTTCTTCTCTTTCAGCTCTTCCACCGACCATTCTATCCTGATGCACGCGCGATAATCCAGGTAGAAAAATCTAACGTCAAGGACAGATTATAAAAAATTGTTGAAACATTTCGTCTTTAACATTTAGAGAGGAACGACGGTTTGAGAGGAGTGGAGGAGGACATCTTTGTGAAGAGAACCCGTCCATCATTAAATGGGGGCGGAGCCTCCGTGTCCAACTCTGCTGTTATTGCCAGTATGACTCAGTCCTCTGTGAATAGCAAGCGGCCATCGGGCACTAACGATCGGTCGTTAGGCTGATGGTCCTTGATCATGTGAACAGCTAGTTCTGGATGTCACCAACAAACTGGTTGATCCACCATGAGAAGAGGATATTTATCAGACTGAGTTTGTTGCAGCTCCTCAGACTGAAGAAGTCTTTTGGATAAAAAAACGAAGTGTTTCAACAACAAGAATCCGAGGACCTGACTCAACTTTGTTAGATTTTGTTGATTCTGCTTTCAGGAGCACCGAGCCTGAGTCCTGCTGGGGGGTCTGGGGCGGGTCCATGATCTGGACTCTTCCAACGTAGACCAAACCGGTTTGGTCGAGCTTTAACAAAGGATAGTTTCATCTTATACAACATATTTTTTATTATATTGTTTTAGGTGCAAAGCACTTTAAGTTACATTTTAATGGTATGAAAGTTGCCGTAGAAATAAAGCTCGGGTTGGTCGAGCCTCTAAATTTGCGATTTTCCCTCCTGGGGGCAATTCCCTCAAAACAAATAAAATTTTCTTGGCTGGTGTTTTGGAATAAAAGGGACGCGCCTCGATCAGAAACAGGAAAAGGACTCAGAGTTCAGTTACCGTATTTGTCGGACTATAAGGTGAATTAAGCAAAACTAAAACATTGTGACAGATTTTTGAGCACCGTGTGCCACATCCAGTCAGTTCGAGGTCAGTAAGCACAACAGAATTAATACATATGGTGCACCTGATTATAAAGCTCACTGTCGATTTTTGAGAAAATAAAATATTTTAAGTGCTCCTTATAGTCTGAAACATACGGTAGTCTCCCCTGCGGTTGTTTACTTCCTGTTTGAGAGGTAAACATGGAGGCAAGTTTGTTTATTCTCACATTTCAGCAACAGGCAGCTCGAAGTGATTCATGCAAACACTTAAAACAACGTGAGAGTAGAAATAAACAATAAACTCAAAGAAAGATTTAAAACTACAGACGCTTAAAGAAAGAACGTCATAAAAAAGTGATCACATTTATTAGTTCTGTGCTTGAGTCATCAGCGAGGAGAGATTTTAACATTTTATAAAACATTATTAATCTTTTATTAACAATTTATTCACAGTATGTTTCGGACTATAAGGCGCATTTAAAATCCTTTAATTTTCTCAAAAATCGAGTGCACCTCATGTATTTATTCTAGATGTGCTTACTGACCTCGAACTGATTTTATGTGGTACAAGTGAGCAATGTTGAGTTATTGTGAATGAGTTGAATAAAGTTTGACTTATCGGACTGTTTAGTTTCACTTAATGCGCCTTATAATCTGGTGCGTGTTATAGTCCAAAAAATACGGTAATAAGGCAGGCTCGGTGTTTCCACAGATTAAATATTTTACTTTTATCCTTTCAGCTCAATTATGTCTTTTAATAAAACACTTAAGTCAAATCCAACTTTTATCAGTTATCAACTATTTAAAAAATCAACTTTGCTTCTGAACCTTTAAAGAACTTTTGATGAACTTTTTTCTTCCTCAAGTTTTTGAACATTTATTTAAAAAAATGTTGATTTTTGGTCACTTGTTCGACAAAATCTCAGGAAATAATGATCCCAAATCTACCGTAGTTTCTGCTGTAAAAGTCACACCAGTCCAAAAATATCAAAGAAGTAATTTTGTCATATAAGTCGCATTTATTTTGCGTCACCACTGACTCCCGAGAAACGTGGGCCGGTGTTGTGCCAAAAATCGATTGGCGGGGGTAATGTTCCCCGCGAGGGGGAAATCCACCGCCACTGTGCGGCTGTCCCTTCTGCCGGATGAATCCCCTGGACAGACTGCACCGACCCCACCTGTTCACAAACTTCCTTTCTGCTGCTCAATTACCATTTTGAGCTGCATATTTTTATTACCTGCAGTTTGTAATCTGCACAATAGGATTTTCTGTTTGGGGGCAATGAATTAACATTACAAGCATCAGCAAAAAATTACATTATGAATATGGAAAAAAAAAAAGTGCATTAGTCGCTTGTGTCCAAGTCGCAGGACTTGCAAATTTATGCAAAAAGGTGTGACTTATATTCCAGAAAATATGGTAATTTGAAATGTTTCCTCTATTTAAATCTCTTAATGCTCATTTCTGTCCAGATTTATCTGTCAAACTGCTGCCGGCTCACCTGGTGATGTCTTTATGGGCGGAGCCCTGGATGCAGACGGACGAGCCGTCCCTCAGGCCTCCATGAATCGGACCGAGATACGGGATTCTCTGCACAGAACCAAACAATCAGAACCGTTTCTAAACGTCCGCCACCATAAACGGCAAGAATCAAGGTGGACGTGTTGAATGAAACAGAAAACAAAAGTCCGTTTTTAATCATTCACACTCTGTAGTTTTATTCTGAAACTTTTTGCAGAAGTTTAAACTTTTATTATGAAACGAGCCTCGACCTCAGAAACAAGTCGCTGCTTGAATCAGAAATGAGTCAGTTTATTTTAACACAAATACGAACATGGAGGGATTAAATCCAGGCGCGTTTCAGATTATTTCAGCGGTACGAGCCTCAACAGTGGTGGGAGCAGGAGGTACTCACCGGGTTGTGAACGGGCTGAGGTCCTGCAGGAACCACAAACATGACAGCTGGTGGTGAGCAGGGAGACCAGAGGGCAGGAAAACAAAACCTCTGCAGGACGTCTGACTTTATGCAGGTGATGAGGGAGGAGACCGAACCCACGCTGCGTCATCAAGTTTACTTTGGAGGCACCTGATGACCTTTGACCCTGCAGAGGAGTGGCCCTCACACAAAAGGGCAGCGTCTTACCTGCCAACATCTGCTGCTGGCAGCGAGGGACGCCTGTACCTGACCAGGGGTCCAGGGGTCCAGGGACACAGAGACAACCATTCACTCTCTCACACCTAGAGACAATTGTTTTGTTTTTTTTTGTTTGTTTTCATGTGAATACTTGTTTATTGTTATATATTTATTTTATAAAATGAATAAAAGAAATAAACTAAACTAAACAAGTGAGTTATATCAGCCTAACATGCATGTTTTTGGTCTGTGGGAGGAAACCCACGCAGCACAAGAAAACATGCAAACTGCACCCAGAAAGGCCGGGAGGCGAACCTGCGACCTTCTTGCTGAGGCAACAGCTCAGCTCACTGCGCCATCGTGAAGCTCAACTCTGGGCTTTTGTCTTTTAGGCTGATTCAGATTTAATTCCTGTTTTTCTCTTTAGAGTTTCTTCCTTAAAATAAATAAACTGTTTTGTACTTCTTTACCTGTTTATTCATCAAAATGTTCGGCTACATCTGGAATAACGTGCTGACTTCAAATTTTTACAATATTTTTTAGTTTTTGAATTAAATAACTATCAACAAACATGTTCTTAATATAAATACAAATAATTTCAGTTCATTTAAAAACTCTTTCCTCTGAAATCAGCTTAATTAAATTGGCTCCATTTGTTACTTTTAGCTTTAGCTATGGTTTAGCTCATTTTGGCGTTTAACTATAGCATTGCTTCAGATAAATTTTAGCTACAGCATCACTTCAATTAGCTTTTAGATACATTTTATGCCCATTTTGGTAAATTTTGTGTTTTTAACGTTTTTTCCTCTTTAGCTACTATTTTGACGATTTTAGCTATACCCTCAGCATTACCAATTTTATATTTTAGTGACATTTTGTGCCAATTTCAGCCTTTATTAATTTAAAATTTGTCTATATTTTTTGCTTATTTAAGCTTTTAGGTATGTTTTTACAAATTTAACCTTTTAGCTACTGTTTGGTAGCTTTAGCGATTACATCAGTTTAGCCTCTCTTAACCTTTAGCTACTATTGTGCTGATTTTAGCATCTGCTAAGCTTGTTTAGCTTTAGCAATTCAGGCCATTAAATCAGCCGTCATTCAGCTCCCAGAGCCGTTCAGAAACCTCTCGTTAAATTTATCCAACATTCATGGCGCAGAAAATAAATGTTTGAACAACTTTAAACCGTGAATGAAGTTTCGGCTGTAAAACCGTTCTTTGTTCGGGTGATGAAAACAGTCAAGACTCTGTATCAAAGCAGCTACAGTGAAACCTTCAACACTCCCTGAATACCGGAGTCAGCGACTCATTCAGACAAAAAACAAACGTTGAGGTGAACAGAAACCTTTATTCATGACTCGGCAAACCTTCAAGTGTTTTATCTTTCACCTACTCTTCTGTTTGAGACTGCAGGTTGTTTCAGGTCTGATAAACCAAACATGTCACAGAAACATCAATCAGCCGGAGAAGAAAAGATCAACGCCCGGGCGTTTCCTGACAAATCTTTACTTTTCATATCTGACCAAGATAAAGTTCAGGTAACGCTCCTGAACGCCTCTGAACGTTTGATGTAAAACTAAACTGTGGCATTTCAAGGTTTGTACAAAAACTCAGCTGAGTCACTAAATGCATCATTAAGTTCCTGCTGAGTCACTAAATGTGTCGATAAGTGCAGGAAGTAATCTGATAAATGAGGAATTATCTGTACAAGCTAAAAAAAAAAAAACTTGACACACGTCAGTTAGCAACTAAAACCTGCAGCACGTGTTGAAAAACATCGTTGACGAAAATCCTTCACAAAGTCCAAGCTAGAAAAACAAATGCAGTTAAAACAGCTAAAAGCTAAGAGAAGCTAAACCCAGGCCATATGAAAATATACTAGCTAAAAACCGCAAAAGACCGGTAAAATAAGTTATATGTTAGCTAAAGTATAGAAAAAAATTGTTAAAGGAACAAAAGTCTATCTAAAAGAACGTTAATTGTAGCAAAAGGTTAGTAGCAACATATTAGCTAAAAACAGCAAAAGGCTAGCCAAACACTAAAAACAGCAGAACGTTAGCTAAAAGCAGCACTAGCTATATAAAAAAGTTAGCTAAACGTAAAATAATGCAAAGTAACAAGAGACAAAGCTACAAACAGCTAAAAGCTAGTTATAAGAAGAAAAAAGTTTGTTAAATGTTGCACAAGGTTAGCTTAAAGTATAAAACAGTTAGCTAAAAGTAAAACAAGGGTTAGTTAAAAGTAGCAAAAAGTTAGCCAAAAACTAAAAGTAGCTTAAGATAAAAATAGAGCACTGATGCTGAACATATTTTAAATTATGAAATGTTTTAAAGGAATTGAGGAAGCTGTTTTCATCAAGTTAAAATATTACGAATATATTTAAATCCTTTGAAAAGCATAATTTAAAAAAAAAAAAAAAAGATCAACGCATTTATTTCCTGACCATAAAGGCAAAAATAGATCCAAGTTTAGAGAACATTCACACGATACATAAGATATCTTGATCAAACCGTAAAAGTTCTTGGTCAAACACAACGTCGTCAAATAATTAATTTTATTTAAATAAACAGACGTGTTGGCATTCTTAAAATAATCTGTTTTTATTGAAACAGGCTTCAGTCAGAGGACACTTGTTTTTGTCAATCACTTCTGGGACAGAAAACACTTTGGCATTGTCTCCGACATCGTGACTTACGTTCAGATCAACCTTCACACACACCTTTGATTAAAGAAAAATAACATCAACTGATGTATCGACAGTAAGACGCCAAACATTCCTTCAGTGTAAGACTAGTTTTCTTCACAAACAAAACTTTTCATGTCAGAAAAAGGAGCAGAGATCGGTTTATTGTCATAAACCTGTAAAGAAAAATAAATACTGTACTGTATATGTAAATATGGTTGAAGTAAAATAGGTCTCGTTCATCTAAAGGCCAATAAAAAGCCTCATCGTTGTTCAGTTGCTGCATTCAGTATTTTAATGCAGTGAACCCAACTATGGTCCCTGAGGAACACCACCCTGCATGTTTTAGTTGTTCCTCTGCTCCAACACACCTGATTTGAATGAGAGGGTGATTAACAGGTTTCTGCCAAACTTAAGGAAGTAATTAAACCACTTAATCAGATGTGTTGGAGCAGAGAAACAACTAAACCATGCAGGATGGTGTTCCTCAAGAACCAGGATTGGGAACCCCACCGTTTGTGCATAAAGTCGTATTAAAACTGATCTGAGATCTGTTTCCAGGACAGTTTGACACAGTAAAACCCCGGCGTTCTCGAGGACTATCACTACAGAATGGACGCCATGTTGTGTCAACTTCCTGTCAAAAGTCTTCATTTGCTCCAGAGGTCTGCAACCTGCGGCTCTGGGGCCAAATGTGGCCCTTTGGTTCCTTTTGCAGCAGGATAAGCTCCTTTTGAGCAGCTCTCTCGTTTCGCTTTAAATTTCAGTAAAACAAGAGAAACTAACCCGTTGTCCATTTTATTACTAAATAATTCATATTTTTACAACTATCAAAAAACGTTTGAACAATATTTATAGAGGTGGTGTTTTAAAAACAACACAAAGTGCCATTTTACAAATAAATGACTCTGTTGTGTGTTTTTGGAGAGTATTTGTTAAAATACAGCGACTCATTCTGCGAACAACGATCATAAGAATCTGAAAATCAAAACAAGTATCGGTTCTTTATCAGCGGTTCTCTCTGACCCCAAGCAGCCGGTTGAGCCCAGTTCTGCTGGAGGTTTCCTTCTGTTCAAATCGAGGTTTTCCTTCCCACTGTCGCCTCTGAAATAGGAGCTTCGATGAAGTGAAGATGTGTCACTCTGCTGGGATTCATGCATGTGAACGCTTGTGCAAATCACCCTGAGATGACGTGTGTTGTGACGCGGTGCGATAAAATCAAACAGCGCTGAACTTCAATTAGAGAAAATTCAGTCACGTGACTTTTGTTTTTTTTTTAAGCAGGTTTTCTGATTTTTATTTTGTGAGGAAGAGGCAGAAAATAGAGTTTTCAGTTAAATCGTTTGCAGACCACGCTTTAAGTGCACAATCAAATAATCCTGAACTTTTTCAAGAAAGCGTTTCAGTTTCTGATCGCTGTGAGGCACAGAACAACTCGGAGCTGCTCACAAACCTTTGACTCTAAACCAGTTGTGCTGCTGGGAGCAGCACTAAAACCACAGAAGAAGAAAGAGTTGCTGCTTCTTGTGAAATAGTCCTGAAGAGTCTCATCACATTTAAAATGTGGAAAACCTACGTTTACTGTTTAAAAGTCTGACTCTTACAGTTTGTATTGAAGGTTTTACATGTTTTTTACTCTTTTTTTACATTTGTGTGAACTTGTGTGTTGTCCTTAAGAAAGCACGTTGAGCTGCTTCATGCATGAAATGTGCTTTAGGCAGAAAGCTCGACTCAACTTTAAGTGGTTTTTGGTTCAGTTTCATTGTTGTTTTACAAAAAACCAACAACAAAACTCGTTAGAAATTAAAAATGACATCACGACGGTGAGTAAAACATCAGAGGTTTCATTAAAGCAGACACTTTCCTGGATTACTGGCTGCTGGCTCCACCTTTAACGATATAAAACAAAAATCTACTTTGGGACCAAAAGGCTAAAAATCAAAATCTCACATAAACAGATTAATTCGTAAATGAACATAAAGTTGTAACGTTCTGACAGGTAAAGCAGTGGCGTTGCTGTAGGCACTGTGACGTTTACAGACTAACGTTTGGAAGGCGTTGAATCACACAGGAAAGCCGTAAACGGTATTTAAAGTGGAATAAAAAGGCTTTTCTTTGCTTAATTTAAATCATCGACATTCTGCTGCAGGTGGTACGAACGTTCAGTCAAGGTGTGCATAGCTTCGAACAGACGAGAGAAACGTCAGACAAACAGCTGAACTAAGACTCTGACGTGTTTGACCTCTGGTTCGTCCTTCAGACTATCCCAGCTGGTCCTCGTACTGCTTCCTGAAGCAGTCTCCAGCAGGGAAGAAGTCCCAGCACCGCTCCTGGTACATCTTCCACACGTAGGACTCCTGAGAACGCACAACAGGGAGGTGAAGGAGGCAGAAATACAGGAACAAACTGAAATCAGAACACGTCACTGACCTGTCCTGTGTGCTCCGTTTCATCTTTATTGATGAGATACATCAGGAAGAACCTGAAAGATTCAAAGCAGTCAGCTGGCTTCCACCGAGGAAGTCAAAATATGAGGAAGGTTATTTTAAAGATACAGTTAAAATGGTTACAATGGCTCATATAGCTCAATATAAATGGGCTTTAGGAGCTAAACGAGCTGTCACTCACATGTAGTTTGCTAAATTGTGCTCCTCTAAGGTGTGCGTCTCGAAGCCGTGCGGCGTTGTGTCGAAGTAGTCGCTTCCGATTCCACAGATGAAGCACTTGGTCTGGAAGGAGAAGAGACGGCTCGAGTTCAACTCGTCACACAACAAAGTGCTGAAATAAAGGATCGCTGCAGTCAGACTTAATCAAACCTGCAAACTCACAAGGGAGGGAAAAGGTGACAAACCTAGTGCCTGTAGTGTGTGTGTGTGTGTGTGGTGGGGGGGTCCTGTGCCCACCCCTGAAGATTGTGTAGTTTTTAACATGCAAATGAAGCCTCCTGGTACACTCCAAGAAGAAAATTAGATGAAAAGATGACATGATTCAGGTCAAAAGACATTTACCAAAGATGGAGTCAAGTAATAAACAAGTGACATCATCAGCAAGACAACCAGAGAAACAAACTATAGCAGAACATTTTGCTAACATTTCTTAAATACGTAGCAATACAAACACGCTAGCTGAGATGCTACAGACGTAGCGCTCCGCTTCTCTACTGCATCCTACCCCCGCGCCCTGTAACGCAGCGCTAAGCTATAGCTTAGTGCTATATATGCTATATATAGTGCTATAGCACTACGCAAGTATGCTAGCTTAGAGTTTACGAGCTAGCGTGAGCATTGTTGCGAGCTAGCTAGAGCGACTTATGCAGCACTAGCTTAGCTCTATGAAAGTTTAGTGAATGGGACATTATGTCAGGTGGGGGGGGGCG
>JARVGS010001454.1:40857711-40869093 GCA_031762315.1 Hypsolebias antenori | reverse complement strand
AGAACCTCAGCATCTTCATTTCTGACACTTCCAGTTCTGTCTCCTGTCTTTTTGTCCATGTCTCTGTCTCCAGACCACACAATGTAGTTGGTCTCACCACATTTCCCTCCTTGTGGTCTTCAACTAACAGTAGCACAATTTCTGCCGGCACAGTTTGTCAACAGCACCGGTGGCGGTCGTTAACCCGGGCCTCAATCCATCTGGTATGGTTTCACTTAGATGAATTCGCATTATAGTTTTAGCAAAAGTGTTTTATGTTGTTTTCCTGAAACAACCCTCACCATTTACCCGTGCTTGAACCAGAGATACACAGGCTGGCGCTCCCTAGTGCCAGGTTTGTGTCAACACACGCTGACCCTCTTGAAATATGAAAGCAGAAAGGTTAGAAGCAGTTTTTTCTATTTTGGCTTCATTTATGTTGAATGAACAATCACACAATCTCTTGTGTTTTTTTTTTCACCTGAGGTTAGGTTTAAATAATAAATAATGGTAGAACCTAGTAAAGACCTGGTTATTTTCATTATGTCCTGATAGGTAAGACCCTAGAAGTGCAAGCAGGTGGACTTCCTGTTTCGTATGACTTTCTGTTGCAGACAGATCAGGCAAATCTAATGAAACAAGAAAACTACAGTATGTGTTTTGAATAGAAGCAGAACCCAAAGATGATAACGGTTCTGGAGCGAGAAGAGTCGGGTCTCCAGGCGCAGGAACCTTAACCATATAAAACGGTGAAAATATCAGTTTACAGACAGCAGACGGGCTCCGCTGGGTCCGCAGGGAACGATCTGAGGGCAAAGTGTTGATGGGTCAAACAAAAACAGGGCGATGGCGCTCGGCTACAGGAGCGCGCAACAAGCGCCCGACTGCTCAGCCGAGCGCCATGAAATCTCTCAGGCCACTACCATCTACAGCAACGAGCATTCATCAAGCCCTCGGGACCCTCTTACTCACACAGACACACACACGTAACACCCCCCAACAGACCAACAACAAACAGACAAATGCTCCTTTGAGGGCTCTGAAACACCAAACCAACGATGGGAACGAGGTCAACGGTGCCTCGCGTCTGCAGCTTCAACACTAAATCACAGCGGACGTCATCGCTGGAGATCGAACAGGAAGACTGAGTCTCTGTTCAGCTTTTTAAATAAGGAAGAAAACTGTTTGTGGAGGTTTGGTCACGTTTAATTCAGTGTTTGACCTCTGTGAGCTCAGCTGAATCCGTATAGAGCTAAAAACTCATTCAGTCTAAACTAAGACTTCATACATTTATTTTCCATGTGTATGCTGCAGCAAAGCTCTGAAACATCAGCAGAAGCAGATCGTTTGCTAAATGAAGAAAAACACTAGCTAAAGGCTAAAAGTAGCAATGCTAGCTAAAAGTATCAAAAGGATTGCAAAAGGCTAAATGAAGCAAAATGGTAGCTAAAAACAAAAAGTAGCAACACTAGCTCAAAGTATAAAAACGCTATCTAAAACTAAATGAAGCCAAACATTTGCTAATTGCTAAAAAAAAAAAAAAAAAAAGTAGATTCTTTGCTAAAAGCTGAATTAAGCAAAGCATGAGCTAAAAGTCAAATGTGACAACTAGTTAAAAGCGAAAAGAAGCAAAATGCTGGCTCAAAATAATGACTTGCTAAAAGCTAAGAAGTAAGGAATTAGCTCAAATTAAAAAGTTCCAACATTATCTAAAAGCTAAAAGAAGCTAAACGCTAACTAAAAATTAAACATAGCAAAATACAACATAGAAGCAAAGGCTTGCTGAAAGCTAAAAGTAGCAGAATGATAGCAACAAACTAAAAGTGGAAGACAAAAACAGAGCTGTGTTTTTAGGACCTGAAGTTTTTTTTTCCTCTGAGGAAAATAAAAGTAAATACTGTACTATAAAAGGTATAAAAATTATAAAAGTTGTAGCACTCACCTCCTGAATGAGCTGAACATTTGATATTATATGAGAATCTAAAATAGCACGAAGTCTGCAGAAGTACATACCGTAGTTAGATTGCAAAAACAAAAAGAATGGAAAATAAAAGCATGAATGCTGAATCAGCGTTCAGGTCAAAATAAACGTTTGACTGAAAATTAAGACTCTCTCTGGGTCCCAGCGGGACTTTGTGATTCTGGATCCGGACTCTGGGTCACAGTTTGAGGATCTGCTCTACGCTGACAGACACAAAATCAACTCATTTTACAAAAGTCCGTCTGAGCTGAAGTTTTGAAGACCCGCTCTCGGTTTGGTGTATGAGAGCCCAACATTTGGTCCACCCACAGACTTCGTGAAGACAAACATGCTAACAGTTGCGTTTGTGTGTGGATGTGTATTTGTGTGAATAACGGGCTCAGTTTGTCCATAAAAGTGCGACAGAGCTTGATGAAAATGCCTCTCAAACTCAGGGTGCCATGCGATCAGCACAGCGCTCGTGCACAAACACAATCTAACCTCTCCGTCTCCGGCCTAGTGGCCCGCCGTCCAAACCCCCGACACAGGATATAAGGAGAAAACACAGTTAGCAACACGGCTCATCATACAGCTCTACTGCCACTTTAATTCATCCTGAACAAATGATGAGGCTAACAGATGACATGATGGTCCTGACTACAACTGAGGACTGGGTGGATTACATCGTTGTCGGCTGGCAGTGGGTGGAGTTAGTGGAACATTAATTATTAGTTTCTTAATGTGTTACAGCTGCGTATGTGGTGACTCAGGCGGCGCCGCGCCCTGTCCGCCACTCTTACCTTGCTCATCTTGCTCTTACTGTCAGCGGTGAGGAAGGACATGTTGTTGATCTCGTTCATCACCACAAAGTTCTGCTCCTCCCTCTTAAAGTTCTGTGAAACACACCGGAGCAGGTTTAGGTCCAGTCTTCATGGGGCTATGCTTACCGGTACAAGTTATTCCCTTAAAAACAGTTTCAGGAAAAAGGTTTGCAAGCTCAATCATGCAGGTAGAGTTTATTTTAAATTTTCTCCTGGTACTCCGGTTTCCTCCCACAGACCAAAAACATGCATGTTAGACTGACTGGTGACTCTAAATTGTTCCTAGGTGCGAGACAGAGAGTGAATAGTTTGTCTCGTTTGTCTCTATGTGTCCCTGTGATGGACTGGAGACCTGTCCAGGGCGTCTCCCGCCTTCTGCACAGTGACAGCTGGACAATGGCACCAGGGACCCCCACGACCCAAAATGAAGAAGCGGGTAAAGATGATGGATGGATGGACACTTTTAACTCCTAGGTACTCTTTTGCACCACAAATCTGGAACAAACTGCAAAACGGCTGAAACACTGAGTTCCTTTAAATCAACGTTAAAAACCCATCTGTTTAGAGTTGCCTTTGAACTATAATAAATTGATCACTGATCAAAATATTTGATGGCACTCGACAAAATGTAATGTTTGTTACTGATTTCTTAAATGGTGACTGTTGTTTTTAAGACTTTTAATTTTGTGTTTATATGATGTAAAGCACTTTGAACTGCCTTGTTGCTGAAATGTGCTATACAAACTAACTTGATTGATTGATTGATTGATTGCCACTTTTACCTAGCATTTTGATACTTTTTGTACTCAGCCATTGTTTTTACTACTTTATGTTCAAGTTAGTATTTTGCTACTTGCAGCTGTCATTTTGTTTCTTTTAGCTAGTGTTTTGCTTCATTAATATTTTAGTTAGCATTTTCATTTTTTAGCTGTTGGATAGCACTTAGCTTTTAGATATTTTGCATCTTTTAGCTGATAGTTTGTATTTTTTCTTTTACTTGACTTCCATTTTACATTTAACTCTTACCTCAAGTTTAGCTTCTTTCAGCTTTTAGTTAGCATTTTACTTTTGTAGCTGTTTAGTGTTTTTGCTTTATTAGCTCATATTTTGAACATTTTAGATTAGTTAGCATTTTGCTATTTTAGATGTTTGTGTTTTTTTTAGCTTTAACAACTCGTTTCAGCTTCTTCAACAAATTTCAGCTTCACTTTGTAACTTTTCTAGCTGTAAATGTGTTGAATGTTTCTGTGTGTTGGACCAAAAACTTTGGTTCAAATTTAACACCTTAATGTTTTTCAACCAACTGAAACATAAAGAGCCGACTATTAGAACCTGCAGTTTATACAATCATCACATCCTCTTTTACTTAAAACAAAGGATGACAGAAATGATAAGAATTGGGAAAAAGAAGCCTGAAAATACCAAAGATGCTGGAACACGTACGTGTGATTTGGACCAGAAGATGAAAACCTCTCCAACCATCCTGAAAAGTTCCTCTGCATCGGGGTCCGGACACGTCAACCATCGTGCCCTTCAGACAAAAATGGCAAAAATCAATAAGCTGAAGCTACAGAACCATCTTTAAACCGGGATAAGGATTTCTCTGTAGAACCAGAAAAGTCTTGTTCATTTGACCCTTTCGTTTTTACCGAGTGTTTACAGAAATAATATTAAAACGTTTGTGCACCTACCTGCTATTGTCCACGTAGCGGATGAGCAAAGGGTACAGGGCATACAGGTCACGACACAGGACAGCGAACTCATCCCGAATGGTCCCGTTTTCGCTGTCCACCTCAGATTTGCCCTCCATACGCAGGTGCTCCTCCTCTGCCACCACCTTTCCTGCGCGCTTCTTCAGCTTTTCCATCGTGGGAATAAAGTGGGACTTCAGCATCTCTGGTTTCGCCCTGCTGACAATGGGCTGGGCAAACACTAGAGAAAACAAAGTTAGCAAATGTTAGCGAACGTTTATCAAAGCGTGACAAACTCGATATCGAATGCATAAAGTTCTAAAAGACAAAGTTATAACTACCGGTAGACTATAGCAACCAAAATTAGCTTTGCTTTGAGAGGATCGTCCTGAAGCACATAAAGGAAGTTATCCCTGCTGGACTGGACAGCCATCAGTTTGCCTGCAGGGAGAACCGATCAGCTGAGAATGCAGTCTCAACTGGACGTCATGCAGCGCTGTCCCACCTGGGGCATCCTAACAGCGACGTCAGAATGCTATTTGTGGACTTGAGCTCAGCTTTTAATAGTTATTCCAGATAAGCTAGCCCTGAAGCTTCAAGACCTGGGGCTGCCTGCATCGCTGTGTGTCTGGATCAGGAACTTCCTCACCAATAGGAGTGGTGAGAATTGGATGCCAAACATCATCATCACTGATCCTTAAAACAGGCACACCTCAGGGCTGTGTGTTTAGTCCAGTTCTCTTTACTCTTTTCACATACAACTGCACCACCATCCATCCTATGAACACAGTTGTGAAGTTTGCAGATGAGACCACCGTACTGGATCTCATATAGAACAACAGTGAGACTCACTACAGAGAGGAGATCCAGCATCAGACAAGATGGTGTTCTGAAAACAACCTTGTTCTGAATACCAGCAAGACCAAGGAGGTCATCGTAGATTACAGGAGGACCAGCAAGACTGAACAAGCTCCTCTCATACAAGGAGAGGCGGTGGAGCAGGTAGACATCAGGTTCTTGGGCATCCACACCAATGAGGCTGAAACAAGCTGAAGTCTTACAGAGCCACAATAGAGAGCATCCTCTGTCTCTATGTGTCAGTGTGGTACAGGAGCCGCATGGCACAGAACAAGAAGGACCTGGCATCTGTGGTGAAAATGGCTCAGTGGTTTGTAAGAAATATTCCTCTACCAGATCTGGACTCCCTGAATGAGGGCTATGTACAGAGGAAGGCCAGGTGTATTGCAGCAGACCCCACCCACCCTGGTAACGAGCTGTTTCTGCCTCTACCTTCTGGAAAGAGGTATAGGACATTAAAAACACAAACAAGCAGACTGAGACACAGCTTCTTTCCTAAGGCTGTGAAATTTACCCCCTCTGCTCCGGACATTTGTAAATTGAGCATGAAACCTCTGCAGACATACACTCACACCTCCCATGTTCTCACTGACATTCACACCTAAGGACTGGGACTTGCACCGTGTTGAACTTTTTGCTGCTGAATGCCTTGCATTCCTGCCACACAACTTGCTACTACTGTGTCAAGCCTTCTAAGTTCTGTAATTACTTTACAGTTCTGCGGGTGTAAATATTTAGCTGTTTGTTGTGCTAATGCATAACAACAACAAAGATTCTTGAAAAGACCTGGAGTTGCAGATTTCTGCTCACCAACCTGCTAGTCTCTTCATCCAGGAGGCCTCGTCGATGCCCAGGTTGTTGACCACAATCTTCATGATGCTTCCCAGGAGCTGATTGAGCTGCTCGGAGGTGACGGCGGTGCACAGCTGGCCCTCCTGCTCGGGGAAGTTCTCCGGACCCCTCTCCCACCAGCGCGGCAGGTAGTTGCACAACATGGGCAGAGTGATCTCAATCACATGGGGCATTTCTGTGTAGCGAGCTCCGGACTCTGCCAGGTCATGGATCTCCTTCATGAGGACGTCCAGCTCTGGGATGTCGGGACAAAGTTCTTCCACTTGGTTGGGAAGTCCCAGAACTGATGAGGGGAAAAGCAAAACACAGATGAACTGGAGAAACTGGGTTTTCTGTGAAAACACAGAGTGAAGGCTAAGAGTCGAATGAGTTCAACTCATTTCAAGTTAAAACGAACAGAGTACTAGCTAAAATCTAAATGCGGCAAAACTTTACAATATCAAAACAAACGCTAAAAGTAGCAAAATGCTAGCTAAAAGCTAAATGTAACAAAAGGCTAGCTCAAAGATGTAAACAGCAAACAATTGGCTAAAAGTATGAAAATGATGGCTAAAAGCTGAAAGTAGGAAAAGCTAGCTAAAACCAAAAGACTGGCAAAAAGCTAAACATAAGGCCAGATACCCTGATGCTGCTCAATAATCCAGGTAGAAAAATCTATAAAAGCTAAGTCTGGTCCTCTGGACATTCAAAAAACAAAACAAAGCAAAAAAACTGTTTTAAATAAGGCCAGCTAAAACCTAAATGTAGCAAATAGCTGGCTAAAAGTGGCAAAAGGCTAGTTAAAAGAATCAAAGGTCATCCAAACTCCGTCCCGAACAATGTTTGTAAAGAAATTAGAGATCTGTACGAAGAATATATTGATAAATACAGTTAAATATTTTGAAAAGCATAAAAGTTACACAAACCAAAAGTTACAGCATCCATCTGCTGAATGAGACAACGTTTGAATTTATGAATGGCTAAAATAACTTCAAACATGCAGAAGCACTTAGATCACAAAAGTTATACAAATAAATAACAGTTTTTTTGTTTTTTTTTTGTTTTTTCAATGCCAAACCAGCATCGACACAATTATTAACAACATAAATACAATGCATGACACAATTACTATTTAAACATCATTCTAACAATTTCAAACATGTTAAATGTTGTCGTTTGTGTTGTGGTGGAGAAATAAACTCACTGGTCCTCTCTCTTGGAGTCTTGGTTGTGTAAACGGAGAACGTGTTGAATTCATTCAGACTCGGCTCCAGGAACGCTACCGGCATCGCAGCTGCTAAAGGAGCCAAACACTCACCGAGAGCTGGTCGCTGTCTACATAAATGCACAAAGAATCTGATCGTAAGTTCTAAAAACAAAAATAATAATAATAATAAACTACTTAAACCTAAAAAAAAAATATTTAAAACAAGTTTAAATTTAAATACTTACAGTAACTAATGCATGTTAATGTTAGCGTTGATGCTAGCACATAACATTAACATTTTTTGTAGCCTTTTTGTTTTTTTAAATTCCGATGGCACTGTTTGTGATTTCTGACTTGACAGTGAATTCATCACAAAAATACATTTTTAGCCTGTAAAAGGTCTGCGTTCTTACTTTTCAACATGTGGAGTCTTCACCGTTCCCAAAGAATAGATGCTACACATTAATCGATAGCAGGATATCTGCAGGTCGTCCACTGAGGAGGGCAATAAAATGTGTTAGCTGTAGTCACATTTTTTGTAAAAGTGAGTAAAGAATCGTGAATTATTTAAACTCACAAATGACATCATCTCCAAACTGATGCTGGGAAATGTGATCAAAGAGTGAAGTGAGGACTGGCAGTAAGGCTGTGGTGGTGTAGTTGATGTTCTGGGCCACTCCTTTAACCTACAGGAACACAAACAACTACAGACATCACATACAGAAAAACCAAGATCTACAAGAAAAGAACTGAAAAATAAATCTTCTAACATCCAAAGCTCCAACCAACCAAGCTCCATCTTCTGTTTAAGATCTTACTAGTCCATATATTCCTCACGGAGCACTTCGCACTGAAGGTTTACTTGTGGTTCCTGAAGCTTCTAGAAGTAGATCTGGAGGCAGATCTTTCAGTTCTTGTGGAACCAACTTCCAGTTTCTGTCCATGAGGCGGACACATCTATTTTTAAGATTAGGCTTGAGTTTTTTGCTTTTTGATAAATCCTATGGTTAGGGGTGGTTGGGCTTTCCTGAGCTATAGTTCGGCTGAGTTCTGCTTTGGCTGAGAGTGCTGGAAGACAAAATGACCACATCTCCTCACCCTGCTGGTGCCTAGTTCATAAGAACTCCACCTGGACCACAGAAACTACACGTGGACCATAGAAACTAGAAAATTCAACTTGCAATTTCAGTTTAGTGATGAAACCTTTTCAGCTTCTTCAGCAGCTTTTCCACTTTTAGTGGAAGTTGTCAGCAGCAAATTTAGCTGTTTTTCTTGTTATTGTTACGATAACCTGATAAGTAGCTCTGAAGTGACAAGCAGGTGGGATTTATTGATTTTGTTGGATCATGGGTAAGATGGTGTCTGAATTTTTAGATGCTTTAGGCAGAAACAAACCTGATTTCTGCTGGACACTTTGCCCAGTTTCAGATTCTCCACCA
Source organism: Hypsolebias antenori (assembly GCA_031762315.1). Lineage (NCBI taxonomy): Eukaryota > Metazoa > Chordata > Actinopteri > Cyprinodontiformes > Rivulidae > Hypsolebias > Hypsolebias antenori. The sequence goes on along the minus strand of JARVGS010001454.1, from coordinate 40,860,307 downwards.
TTTTCTCGATGTCATCTGCAGCGCTCTCAAAGAACTGGCGCAAGATGGCCTTCACGATCTCCGGACCAGACTTCATGACGGTCCTTTAAAAAGAACAGATGACTTGTTTTCCTCTGCTCCTGAGGACATGATGGGGCGTGTGATGTGAGTGGTTACCTGGCATCCAGTGAGCGTGAGAGAATGTGCAGACAGTTTATTACAGCAGGAGCGTCAGTTCCTGAAAACGGCACATACATATGTTCAGTCATTGTCCTGTTCAGATCCAGATTTATTCTGAAGATGAGAGGAATGGTCCTAAAAACTCCTTTTTAACATTTGGCAATAAAAACCATTTCAGGCAGTGTTAGCAAACACCAAGCAAACTCATACTATCACAAAAACACAAATTTTATTTTTAAAGTTACTTTAAAGACAACACAGAGCCAATGACGAGTCACTGACAAGAAGCCATCTTCTTTCAGCTGTTCCCTCTTTAGGTGTCTCCACAGTGAGTCCTCCTCCATCTCACGTTGTCCTTTGTGTCCTCTGTCCTCACTCCAACTACCTCAGTGTTTCCCCTACCATTATCCAAGGAAGGCGACACGATCTTTCAATGGAACTGAGCGCCCCACCTACCAAATCACTTCACAAGACCGCTACTTCCGGACGAGGAGTGGAGACTGTAGCAACCCAGCTTAGACCTAGCATTTGTACCATAACGCTTCACTACACCCTCCCCCTTACCTACCCACTCTGCTAGCACCAACTCCTCAACTTCATCTGATAGTCACTCCATCACCAGAGCAAACAAGAAGGGGCTCAGAGTTGATCCTTGAGGCACTCCCACCTCCATCTTGAAGCTATCTGTCACTCCTACATCACATCTCGTCACTGTCCTGCTGTCCTCATACATGTCCTGTGCCAGTCTAACATACTTCAAGTCAAGTCAAGGTTCTTTATTGTCATTCACACCCTATGTGGTACATGTGGTGGAACAAAATTGTGTACCGTACACAGAGTCCCAGTTACATCCAACAAAAGCAAAAATTGTAAAGAAAAACAGTAGTAAGAGCTAAGATATGAACTAAGAAATACGCTAAAACTAAGCATACACTAAGCACAAATAGTACAAATACAATACACCAAACAACAGCAGCATGTTAAAATATTAAATTGTTGTTGATCAATAAACTGAGCAGCTGGTGCTCCGCTTTAACGAGTGCAAAATAAGTAAATAAGTGTAGTGAAGTGAGGGGTAAGTGTCACATTCTTCCTCCATCACTTCATATATGCTACACTCATCAACTTAATTCCTCTGTAGTTGCTACAACTCTGTACATCACCCTTGTTCTTAAAAATGGCCACCAGCACACTTCTCCATTCGTCAGGCCTTTTCTCACCATCAAATATGCCATTGAATATTTGAGTCAAAAACCTCACTGCCATCTCTCCAAGAGATTTCCAAACCTCCACTGGTATGTCATCAGGTCCTATTGCCTTCCCATTCTTCATTCTTTTCAGAGCTTTCTGGACTTTACCCTCACTAATCTTTCTCAATTCTTGGTCCACAGTTTCTATGACTTCTGCTCTTCTTTCTCTTTCATTCTCTTCGTTGATTAGCTCCTCAAAGTGCTCCGTCCATCCTGTCACACTCTTTTCACTTGTTAGAACATTACAATTCTTACCTTTAACAAGCCTAACCTGCTGCACATCCTTTCCAGCCTGATCCATCTGTCTCACCAGTCGGTACAAGTCCTTCTCACCCTCTTTAGTGACAAGCCTCCATACACATCATCATATGCCTTTTGTTTGGCCATTGCCGCATCCATCTTTGCTCTACGTTACATCTGCTTAAATTCCTGTCTCCTCTCTTCAGTCCTCTCATGATCCTATTTTTTCTTGGATTACCTCTTTCTTTGAATAGTTCCTGTATTTCACTATTCCACCACTAGGTTTCATCACCCATTCTCTGTTCAGATGACACACCAAGTACATTCCTACCTTTCTCTTTAATTACTGTTGCTGTAGTAGCCCAGTCCTCTGGAAACACTTTCTTACCACCTAGAGTCTTTAATGGTTCCTCTATAAATTTCTCACAACATTCTTCCTTCAGCTTCCACCATTTGGTCTTCTCTGATTGTACTCTTTTTCTCTTCTTCACAATAGTCATTCTGCACACGATGCTACTCCGATGCTCTCTGGACATTTCCATTCTCTTGGCAAAATCCACCAATGTTCTTCTTGGTTTCTTTCCTTGACACCAAACCTACTCGTCATTTCCTCATTCCCTCTGTTTCCTTCACCAACATGTTCATTCAGGTCTGCTCTGATCACCACTCTCTCCTCCCTGGGAATACTTTCTATCACTTCATCAGATCCTTCTAAAATGTATCTTTCTCTTTCATGTCACATCCAACCTGTGGACCATAACCACTGCCAATGTTTAGCATCAGACCTTATACTTCCCTGCAAACATCACTCTGACACTCTCTTCATCTCTACTACATTCTTTGCCAACTCATCCTTCAGGACCACCCCTTCTCCATTTCTCTTTCTATCCACACCATGGTAAAACAGTTTGAACCCTGCTCCAATGCTGTGGGCCTTGCTGCCCTTC
>JARVGS010001454.1:40793794-40804329 GCA_031762315.1 Hypsolebias antenori | reverse complement strand
TTTCTTCATGGATTTTTCTGTTTAAATTGAATTGTTTGAACCGATTGTTAAAGAAGGGGCAGACAAAATAAGATTTCATCTTCTTCTGCCTCCTTTTTCATTCATGTTCTATTAGAAAAACATGGCCGACAAAGCTAAATATTTCCAAGCTAAAACTGCACAAACACCTAAAAAGTCCCAGCAGGAATGTCCTGAACGAGCCGAACATTTTGATTCACGAGTCGCTGAAACAGCACAAAAACCGTGAAACGGGTTACGAGCTGAAAAACAGACGGAAGAAAACTGGATGTTAATAGAGAGAATGACTTGTTACTTTCGGCTGCTTCCTTCTTCAGGGGTCACCACAGCAAGCGAACTTGCGTGAAAGATTTGGCTTTTGTTTTACACACATGGCTTCCTGACTCAACCTGGGCTCGAACCCGCAACCTCAGAATTGAAGAACCGCGGCGCTGACCGTTGAGCTACTGCAGCCACATGGAAACATTCAGAAAATCAAAGTAGTTCTCAGAGGAATGCACGTCACCCAGAGCTTTGCATGTCAAAGCCTCAAACAAAGATGTTGTGATTTGTGGACCTGGCCACCTCTCGGTCTCTGTTCCTACCCTCATCTATGAAGATCTTCAGACCTTCTGGATCCAGGAGGTCACCATGAGTTTTCTCTGCAGGGTAGCTGGACTCTCCCTTACAGTTCAGGTGAGAAGTTCAGTTCCCAGGAGAGACTCAGAGTAGAACCGCTGCTCCTCCACGTCCAGAGGAGATTGTTGAGGAGGTTCAGACATTTGGATGTCCTCAGGACATATAACAATGGAGGTCTTCTGGACATGTCCAACGGGGAGGAGACCCCATGGAAAACCCAGGACACGTTCGTGGTTAGAGCCGTCCCCTCTCAGCAAGGTCACAGGTTCACCTCCCGGTCTTTCTGGGTGGAGTTTGCATGTTCTCTCCGTGCTGCATGGGTTTTCTCCAGTTTCCTCCCACAGACCAAAAACATGCATGTTAGACTGATGGTGACTAAACTGTCCCTAGGTGAGAGAGAGCGAGTCCATCACAGTGTCCCTGTGATGGACTGGAGACCTGTCCAGGTGTCCCCTGCCTCTCCCACAGAGACTCGTCATGCCCCAGAAAGAAACTGGATGTACTGTATTTATTTGTGATGCCCTAAAAAGAATCAACCAGTGCATCTGTTCAGGCTTCCTGAAGTCATTACAGACTAAATAAAAGTAAGACAGGTTGAACAAAACCTTCAATTTTGGTGAATTAATGTTCAGATATTTGTACTGGGAGACCAGTTCTTATAAGAGTACAGTATTTATAAGCTCTCGAGGGTTAATGAGGATTATTTATACCCAAAATCCCACACCCCATGGTGGAAAGGAGACGATTTAAAGTAAAGAGTTTTGGTACGATCTCAGAAAATCATGCAAACATGCAAAAGGATGAATCACCTATTTCAACTTGTTCATCTCTTTGGTCTTTCTGTTGTTGTTTTTTTTAGCACTTTAGAACCACCATAATCATAATCCTCCATTAGTTTTTGTTTTCCTCTCCTTTAAACGCTACTATCAGGGGTGTCTAAAAAAAAGCTAAGTCTCGTCCTCTGGACATTCAAAAAACAAAACAAAGCAAAAAAAATTTGTAGAAACGTCGTTTTTTTTTTTTTTTGTTTGTTTGTTTTTTTGCTTTGTTTTGTTTTTTGAATGTCCAGAGGACCAGATTTAGCTTTTTTAGATTGTTCTACCCGGGTTATTGAGCATGCATCAGATTAATCAGGGGTGCATTATCCTGGTCCTGAAGGGCCACTATCCTTTATATTTCACGTTTCTCTGCCTTAATACCCTGACCTGATTGAATGAGACATAACGGGGCTGTTTTAAATGTGCTCTAGAAATAAAGTTGACTTGACTTGTGCAGAACCTGAAGATCTGCTCAGGGGCAGGGAAACCACTAAAACATGCAGGATAGTGGCCCTTGAGGACCAGGACTGAACGCCCCCAGTCTCCATGATTCATTATCTAATCAAAAATCATTTCAGTCGGAGTCACCTGATTCTGAGGGGCTCCAGCCTCCAGAGGGACCGGGCCTGACTGCACACGGCGCCGCCTTCATAGTGAGCCGTCCTGCAGCAACAAGTGAACAGACTCAGTCACATGAGTTTAGATCAGCAGGAAGTGTTGAACTCTACCTCACCTGCGTTTCTCCTCCCCCTCCTCTGGAGTGGGGATGGCCAGACACTCGTCCATGTGGCCGTGGAACAACCGGAGAACGTGACCGCCGGTCAGATACCCTGAGAGAACCAACACACAACAGTCTTTAGCCTCGTTCACAAGACGCCTCAGGCCGGGACTGACATGTTCTGACCACGTCGGTTCATTCAGAAGACACACTGCGGCGGCCAAGGGGGTCTGAGACAGATGCATCTGTTGGAACACCTGAAGTAAGCTGTCTCGGATCCCCGGTACCTCCAAGCATGGTGGTACCAGACACGGAAGTGCAGACGTCTGAAAAGATCGTTCACCATGTTTTCAGACATGTGAGTGAAGACGTCTGACCCTCGTGTAACGTGTAGAGAACCACGTACATCTGAGTGGCCCGCTGCATCAGTGGCTTGTGAACGCCTAGAGGGAGTTTACAAACTGGTCTGTGCAGCCTTTTTGTGGAACCGTCTTGTGAATGAAGCTTGTATGTGTCTGGAGATACAACTCCAGAGGACTTGAATGAAGGTCTTCCTGTCAGGGGTTTAGATTTTGTACCCAAAACACTTCTTCAGTTCTTGGATGCTCTGTTGGCTTTTCCTCAAGCACTAAACACCAACTGCAGGATCGAGAATCTACTGACACTGTGTGGAAATCATCTACTTATAGATGATAAATCTTATACTGGATGTGTGACAAGCTGCTAATAATCTCAGTTTAGATTTCCTAAAGGTCTGAGTTGAACACTTAAGATATCCTGAGCTGTTTGACCAATCAAAGCTCACTTTAATTTATTTTTATTAATTATTTTTATGAAATAATCACAAGAACACTGGAGGTCTGCTTCTGTTGTTTTGGAGCCTTGCTGCAGACTTTGGATCATCTGAAGATGAAGAAGGCATCAAGGATAAATAAGTTACACCAGTAAGTCTAAAGAGTGGAAATGAAACGTGGACAGTCATCTCAAAGTTAGGCTTTAACACCAACCTCTTTCTAAGTGGAAAAAAAAAGATTTCCATATCTATTTTTTAGAATTTGCTTAACTATTTCCAGACTTGATTCAACAGTGGAGTCTGACTGAATCATTTGACGTCTGGTTAATTCTGTCATGGTAAATAATTTGTAACATATTTCACATAAATCCATTCCTTTATGCGACTTGCTCATGGGCGTCGTCAGCAAAGCGTGCTACTGAACTGATTAAAAATCAGTTTTAGAAGGATTATAAATGTAATGCAACATTAGTGGTCCTGGAACAGAACTCTGAGGGACCCCACAAAACATACAATAAGTATCAGGAGTCAAACCAGTATCTCACTGAGCTGGAATTGTTGGTAATTTGTTTGCAAATTGCATTTGTGAAACTTTATACCCTGGCTTTCCTGTGGGCAACAGTTTTTCAACTAAACTGTTTTGGCAAATCAGTTTATTTAAATCTGAATCACACAAAGTTATTCTCTAGTAGATATTCTGAAAAAGAAATTAAGTTCAAATACCAACTTTAAGCACCAAGAGGCTCGATCAAAGGTGTCCATGCCTGGTTCAGGGTGACTATCCTGCATATTTGGATGGCTTTTAACTTCAAAACGTCTGATCTGAATGTTATTAATCCCACTGCGTTTCACGAGGAGCATAAACGGTTTGTTATGATTCCAAAATCTCAAGAGATTAATCCTATGAAGCTGACCAGATAGTCCAACAATCCACAGAACTCTAAAAGAATGCTGCCTTCGTCTTAGGATGGACTGAAGCAGTTTTAGAAGAGCAACTAAACATTGCAGTTGACCAGTGAGGTTTAGTGTTTGGCTGGGAAAGACAGCTGTGTTTGAGCAGGTTTGTACCCTCGGCCAGTTCACATCCTGAGCTAATCGGGTTCATGTTCCAAAGGGTTTGCATGAAGGAGGCGTCCACCATCAGATCTCCGCTCGCGTAGGACAGATGCTGAGGACAGAGAAGACAGAGGGACACTGAGTTTAGCATCACACAGTTTATATCAGAACAGGAAGGGTGGCGCACAGGGAGCCTCACCAGGTATCTCTCAGACGACACGCTGACAAGAATGAGGTCATCACCCACCCTGACCTTTTCACCTTCTGACCTCTGCTTCGAGGCTGGATGAATGGTCCACCAACATGCCTCACCTGCAGGACGGACAGAACAGCTGTTTGTAGCTCCCGCTGAGCCTCATTCTCCACGTACCGCTCAACATCCTTTGTTTTATTTGTGTATAAGTTTGGCATGCAAGGAGGCGGGTGACATGCATTCTTTAAAAGAATGCTAGTTTATTTCGATTTTGTTCATTTTTATAGCAATAAGGAAATGCTGCAGCATTAGTGACAATATAACAATAATAATAATAATTATTATTATTATTATTAATATAAAAAGAATTATCAAAATTATCAAAAGGTTAAGTGGAGCAAAAAACAAAGTAGCAAAAGGCCAGCTAAAAGCTAATAATACAAAAAAAATACTTGCTAAAAGAAGCAGAACAGTGGTTAAAAGCTACTAGTAGCAAACGAAGACAAAAATAAAGCCAGTGTGTTGAAGCAGATTATAAAGAGAACAACATTTTTGAATTAAGTGAAGAGATCTTAATGTATTTCTATGGGCAAATATTTATAACTAAAGTTTAAATATTTTGAAAAGTATAGAAGTTGAAAAAAATCAAAGGTGACAGCACTCATCACTTGAATGAGCTATTGTTTAGATCAGGGGTCTGCAATCTGCGGCTCTGGAGCCACATGCGGCTCTTTGGTCCGTCTGCAGTGGCTCTTTCAAGCTTTGACCAAAACTAACACAAAACTGAATTATATTAGTTGTTATACAAACAACAAAAAAGGACTATTGGTAGTTTTAGCGGTTTTCCTGTCATTTCTTTTGCAAATTTGTGAATACTGGAACATGTACAAGGAGTAAAACATACCTACTTTAACTTCATGCTTTATTTCTATGCTTAATTATTTTTTTCACAATTAAAAAAAATGGTCCGCATAGTTGATAGTTTTTATTAATTAAAGAAACTCTATTTAAAATAATCTGGTGTTTTCATTTATTTTAAATTGTAAAAATATAAATTATTAGTTATTTTATCTTTATGTCACCCCTAGTGGCCACAAAAGCCCCTTCCAAAAAACCTAAAGTGGTCCATGGGCCACCAGTTGATAACTACAGCTGTAGCTTGTTGTTGCGGCTCTGAACACTTTTAATTTAGTGAACAAAGGCATAAAATGGCTCTTTTGATTGTAAAGGTTGCAGATCCCTGGTTTAGATATACAAACAGCTAAAATAGCTTAAAGTATGCTAAAGTAGTTAGATGACTAACAATACTTAAGAAAAACAGAAACAACAAAGGTGACTCAGCAATTATGCAATTAAAAAATATGTGACAGATCTTGCTAAGAGCAATAGATAAATTAATAAGTTTTACAAAACATTTAAATTTAGATCAGAAAATGAGTGTTTAACATGGTTTGAGTTTACCTATGGAATCTTCCTGTAAGCCCACGTCAAAGGCCAGCTTGTCGGTGAGGGATCGAGACGTAGTCAAACAGCTCAGGTACTGGGGGGAATTGTTCATCCACGACAAATGTGAGGAAAAGCTCTGCCTTTAAATGCAGACAACATTTACTCTACGTGTTGTTAAGATGTTTGAAGCCAGTCTCACCATGCCCGAGTGGTGGTGTCTCAGAAGGATGGCATGGCCGTACAGTAAGGTGCGATGGCCTCCACCTTGAGACGACTGGAGGGGGCAAAAGTAAATGTCCGGTTTTATTTACCAAGCAGCATTAAATTTTTATAAACAATATATAACCAGTTCTAAATATCTTCTTAAACAACTTCAATTTGAAGCAATAGTTTAGTTTAGAGAAGACCAGTAAGTTAATGGCAAGTCCAAACAAAACAAGCTAACCTCTAATCCTAAGTACCAGACAAGCTAACGGCTAGTCAAAAATAAAATAATAATAATAAAATTAATTAATTTAAAAAACGCTGCTGCCATCTAAAAAAAACCCCACTAATTTTAAAAGAATCCTAACAGATTGTGACTATTTAATAGATTTTTCCACTGGTGTCCATTTATCATTTCATAGCTGTTTGCTTTAAAATTCTACAGCTATTAGCAAGAACAAATGGCATTAGCATCAGCTAGCTTTACTACTTCCACAGCAGCAAGGGCACTTCCTAAAATAATTTATTATTACTGCTGAAATAATCATGTAATACAATACTAACATTTCAAATAAGAGTGTTTGCATAAAACAATTAAATTTTTAAAATAAGAGATGATTTTAAATGAAGTGGGTCTGCTCAGGCTGTCTTAAAAAAAAAGGATAGTTTCAAAACAACTTCAAAACTTGATATTTAATGCAAATGTTAAAATAAATTAAAAATAAATACATAAATAAATAAACTTTACACCTCTCCCTGTGTTGCACTACACATATTAGAACACTGTGAAATTCTTGCTGGGACTGCTACCGCTAGCTGTTGCTGCAGCTATTTGTGCATGCAAACATCATCAGATTTTTATGTAAATGACCATGTAAGGCAACATTGATATTGATGTTAAGCTTTATAAAACAGACTTTGTATGGATCGCTCTAAGACTAGAGATTAGCATTGTTTTAAGACACTTTGACCACAGCTGGGTTTGGACTAGCCATTAGCTCGTCAGTCTTGTCAAAGTATTTTTACAACCTGAACCTGTTCAAAGAGACATCTACAACAGGTAAGATAGTCACAATCTTATTTATTGTCTGTACTTTATATGTTGTCTGTTTAAAACGAGTCCTTGTGTCTCAATGATATATATAAATAAAGGTTGAATGAAAAAAAAATCATAAATCAAAATTTAAAATGTTCAAAACTTCACTTGAAATATGTTTACAGAATAAAGAAACAGAAAAAACAGAAACTCACATAAAAGTTTTCTTCAACATTATTTTCACAGAGAAAAATCTCAAATGTGTGATTGATGAAACATTAAACGTCCTACCTTTTCTCAACATCCATTAAGAGTACAACAAGAAAAAGAATGACAATCATTACAGTGGCAGCTGATGACGGATCAGCTCAAACAAACAGGAAGTCAAGAGTAAAGCTTTCCGTGTCTCTTTAATCTGCTGTGATGATTCAGGGTCAGGTATGTCAAGTGGCTTCATGAAACCGTTAACTCGGCTCTGCATTAACACCTGTCGAGTTGGGACAGGTGGTTTTGTTCAGGGGGATTTCCCATGTGCTTGTGCTTTCAAGAGGGGAGATTCAGGAGCAGGTGTCCAGTTTCTCCAGAGCTGGCTGCCTGTCAGGCTATTCCAATCCTGTTTATCATGAGGAACATCGACGAGCTCCTGGGAGCTCGGTGCCACGTTTAATTAAAGAAATGCACAACACAGGATGAACGCTTTTACCTGAATCTCTTCTGTGTGGATACTTTTCTCAGCTTTAGTAAATTTTCATTACTGAAGGCTGTGGGAATTGGAGAAGCCAACTACAGCACCCCCATGTGGCTGACAAGAAATAATGTCAAAAATCAAGGAATGAATGAAAATGGAATAAAACTGTACATTCAAAAATACATCTAGTCCTTAGTATTGTGCAAGTTTTTAAATCAATTCTATTTTTTTTTTTACAATGACTAATTAATGGGGTGTAGTACAGTCCCTATTCGTTCCCATGGTTTTATTCATACTCATAATTAACTGAAAATCAAAGTTCTTCTCTAAATATAGTGCTTCAAGAGGTAACATCTCATCACTTTAATTTACGGTTCCTAACTTTCCAAGGATCCAGTTCATTGGACCAAAGAATGGAGGTCTGTGTAATTAGACCACATTTTTCATGCTTTTCTAAAGAATGCTGGTGATTGTGAACAGTGTCAATAAATAATCTTTTCTTTGAATGGTTTTGATTTTTAGGCACCTCGAAGCTTCAGACAAATGATGTGTGGTGGTATTAATTTAAGCAAATTTTTTTTTAAATGCTGTAGATGTTATTTTGTTTTCTCCAAAAAGGGGCGGAGCTTTGCACATAAGTTGAACCTGGCGGTGCTGTTCCACTCTGATGTTAGACGTCCTCTTCCTTGAGAAGCAGCAGATTTGTTGTTTCCCTACAGGGATGATCTTCCTCTCTGTGTGCAGACGGACTTCAGTAGCCAGAAGAAAGTTCCCAGCTATCGTCCAGCTGTGCCTCTGATTGACTCCTTCTGCTTCACTTTTAATCATGATTCTTTGAGTCACCTGATCCCTCCCATATGTGACCTGATCAGAGGCAAAGTAATGTGAGCCATGACTTCCTGTTTTCAACCAGTGTCTTATGGGTAATGCAGTTTTTTAAGGCTCGACTGTAGCTTAAAGTTGGTGATGCTGAGTATCAGAACTGGCTCATTTCAAGCACTGTTTAACAGCTGTGGTTTTTTTTTTTTTTTACAGCTACAGTAACATTTGTTTACCTAAAGTCACATTTAGAAGTTTAAAGTCATGTTTTATAAAAACTTGTCAGGAATAAGAAGTGGAACACCAAACAAAACACTGAGCAAATAAAAAAAATGGGCTGTTGATATTTCTGAACGAGATGAAAAAGACACAATGGGTTGTATTTATTAGCAAAAAATTACGAAATAAAACTCCTGTAATGTTACCAGCTTAATATTAAATGTTCTGAATATTAAGCTACAGATAACTGAATTGCGTAAAAATAAAAAACACCTCAGTAACTAAAATTCACACAAAGATGAAGGAGACGTGCACCGACAGCCAAGAAGACCAACCAACACAACAACTTCAGGAAACGGGAACAGGACAGGCGCCACAGGAAGTAAAAGACAAGACGTACCCATTGGTCCAAATCGACCGCCTGCTTGGCAGGAAGCAAAAACAGGAGGGGCATGTCAGATATGAAGAATTAAAAACATGAAACTAGAGCTAAATTACTAAAAGGTTACGAGACGAGCTGCACAATAAAATAAAAGGCAAATTACCCCAAAAAGTGTGCTCGTTTTTTTAGTTTTCCTTCAATTTTAAAACCTTTAAAGATGCAGACACAACTAAGTGCCTTGTTTAAAAAAAAAAAGTGGCCAACATAGTCAAAAATAAATGAATTAGTGGATCAATCTGCGTACATCTACTTTAGTTTGGTGGATTTCTGGAGGAGCATGAAATAACTGATCTGTATCTCTTCAAAATAAACACAACCAGAACATTTTCCTTTTGATTCACAACTTCGGTCTTTTTGGCTGAAATACAAATTTAAGGTCCACACTGAATAGATGTATTAGCAGTTAGCTCATAGCTCTACAGTGCAGGGTGTTAAACGCTGACGTTTAAGTAGTTTTTCCAAAGTAGAGCTATCCTTTCAGAGCATGAATGATTTTGCTCCTCTGTGTTTAAGGTAAAGCTCCTCTTGGAGGGCAGAGTTTAATTCTGACAAGCAGCTGGCGGGGTTCATTTTCTGCATGTTGACGTCTCTTTCTAACAAATCATTCGGCCTGTGGAGGTCACTTCCTGTTTCCTGCAGCTGCTCTCACCTCGGTCATCTCCACGGTGTTGGCCAGCATCTCCACCAGAGCTCGGACCGACAGGGACTGTTCCAGGATGAAGGTGCAGATGGCCAGGTCAGGCGGCACATTCTGCAGGCGAGGCAAAGACACTCAGGTGAGGAAGAGGAGCCGAGGTTCAGAGTACACAGAGTGTGTGTGTGTGTGTGGGTGGTGGGGGGGGTCTGACCTGAGCGTTGGACGTGGTTTCCAAGAAGCAGAGCCGGTTCCCGAAGCCCTCGCAGGACAGACACAGTTTGATCTGCTGCTCCTTCAGGACCGAGGCGGTGCACTGCAGAACCACCTGGTCGTCCTGCAAAAACACAAAAATCTCTTTTACTCAAACGCATCAAACCATCTCTGCTCGTCTGATGTGCATTTTAGCTAAAACAGACATTTTATTTTTAAAGATTTGCACATTGTTTCCAAAATAATAATCCTCTTCAGCTCAATTTGGTAAAAATGTGTCCATCACGCTTGAAGCAGTCTTGTTTTTCTGTCCTTTGTTTAAAATTTTCTGCAGTTTAATATAAAATAAATACAACACAAACACTTGTACACAATGTGTTGAGTTTTTAAATTTATATACTAACACAAGTTGGATTCAAGGTGAATTATTTGAACAATGAATTACATATTTTTCAGACTTTAAAGTACACTTAAAATCCTTTAACGTTCTAAAAAATTGACAGTGAGCCTTTTAAACCAGCGCGCCTGATGTATTAATTCTGGTTGTGCTTACTGACCTCAAACCAATTTTATGTGGTACAAGTGAACAATGTTGAGAGTTATTGTGAATGAGTTGAATA
>JARVGS010001454.1:40752881-40764412 GCA_031762315.1 Hypsolebias antenori | reverse complement strand
CTGCTTGTCTTCCCTCTCCCGTCGTCCTCCTGCCTTTTTGCTCTGTCAATGGATCTGGTCAGCTGGACTTTCAACGCAATTGATAAAAAAAAAAATTAAAGCGACAGGGTCCTGGAGAACTCTGATGGCCTGCTGAGATGCACGCGACAGGTTACGTCATGGATCCGTGGGGAGATTGGAAATTGATGTGCCTTTCTGTTCTGTCTCAGGAGGACGCCGAAGATGTTTATATCACTGGAACATGCCAGCAGGGTTTCTGCTTTTTGGCACCGGCAGATACCGACGTTATCAGCTATTAAAGAAGACAGCGGCAGCAGTTTCGGCCATGGCAAAGCTGCCGAGCGTATGTGAAGGTTTGGTTTGTGCTCTGAGTACTCAAAATCAGCTGATGTACAAGGACTACCGTGAGACGGAAGCTATTTGTGTGAATCACAGGCCATTTGTGGCTGCTGGGACTCGCCAGCATGTTGGGGACGAGCTTGGAGGGAGCTCAGAAGAACAGAACAGTGGAATGTCCACAAATCTGTCCATTTTGGATGAAAAGTACCAGCAGAACTCAAGGCTGACAAGAAATAACAGTCTGCCTTAAAAAAAAAATCAACTCTAGCTGAACCCGATTCCCTCATTCGGCCATGAAGCAGGCCGACTTATCCAAATTTTCTTTGAATATGTGTAAACTAAGGAAGGATCTGCTCTTTCTGCAAACACCCACCCCCGCGCAAACTTCTGTGAACGCTTATCAAAGTTGTACCGGCTGACACAAACATCTTATCAGGACTATGATGCTATCTAGAAGTGCTTCATGGACAAATCTCACCATCTTGTATGTAATGTGTTTATAAATGTGCTGCTGGTGGTTTGTTTTAATGTCTTAAACCGTGTCCTGATAAGGACACGGTGTGAAGAGATCTTTTTTGTAATACCACTATCCTTTCTCATGGCCTTTCCTCTTTCCTATCTAAAGAATAAGGGGCCACGCTCTTAAGAGCAGCAGCAATGTGCACTCTGCCCATCTTTCGGACGACTGGACGAACATAAACTCACTGCAAAGTAAATATGGTGCAATGATAATAAAGCTTATTCTGATTCTGAAATGTACACATTTAACAAACAATTAAAATACACCAAAATGCAGGAAACTGCATTTACTTTATTAAAATTTTCAGGGGCTGCGACGGCCATTTTGAATCTGGTTGACTTTAGAAGGTAATCCGTTGTAGATCTACATCTGGTGGTCACTTCCTGAGTTTCACTGAAATCCGTCCAGTGATTTGTGGGTTATTTTGCTGATAATATACGTTAGTATTCCTACATTATTCCTTTGTGGACCGAATGGGACAAGCTTAGAGGCCAGCTATGGCCCAGGAGCCACCAGTTGACAGTTACCTTTTTACAGAGCTGGTAAGCTGGAACACAATGACCGACTCCTGCTAAAATTGAACTGGAGCAACAAAATAATAGTCATGTTTCCTTTAAATAATTTCACTGAGTAAAATGTAAAATTTGTTTTCAGCGCCAGTAAAGGAAGATTTTCTGCTTCTCTTTGATCTCGAACTCTAAAAGCTGAAAATTTGTTGTTTTTGCATCATAACATTGGAGAAGCTTGATTCACGTTCAGCATGCAGAAACGACTGAAACAGAAATATTCAGGACGAGACACACCTCATGCAGCAGAACACACACACACACACACACACACACACCTTACCTCTCCAGCTTTCATCTGGGTTCCCTCACCCCGTTCTCCATGTCTCTCCCTCCCTCCCCCTGCACTCAGAGGAACCTGCAGCTCTGAGGTTTGGAAGATCCTGAGACAGAACCTGCTGGGGACAGATTTCTGCAGACTCACGAGTCCTGACTCCTGCACACTCTCCTCCTGCCTCGGGGCTGCAGCTGCGGGGCTTCACCGCCAGGGGGCGCCACGGACACAGCAGTCCCACTCTTCAGACCTGCCTGAAGGAAACGAGGGAGTCACATCCTGCTGTGGTTTATTCTGAAAACTCGATGAGATCAAACTTTCAGCTCCACCTGCAGCTCATGAAACCTCCTCAAACAGACACCACTTTCACTTTTACTCACGCAAAAACAAACATGTCAGAATAAAAGCATCACATAAGGCACATGTGTCAAAAGAAAAACACAACGTAAGGCAACCATGTCAAAATAAAAGCATAATGTAAGACAAACATGTCACAATAAAAGCATAATGTAGGGTGCAAAATATCAGAATAAAGTATAACGTTAGGCAAATGTCAGAATAAAAGCATAATGTAAGGCAAACATGTCAAAAATAAAAGCATATCAAAGGCACAGGTGTCAAAATACAAACATATTGTAAAGCACACATCAGAATAAAAGCATGAAGAAAAACATGTCAGAATAAAATCATTCGGTAAGGCACATAACAAAATAAAAGCATTAGGTAAGGCACCTATACAGAAAAGCATGTTAATGCAAACGTGAAAATAAAAGCATCACATAAGTCAAACATGTCAAAATAAAAGCATTAGGTAAGGCATAAATCAAAATAAAAGCATGACATAAGTCAAATGTGTCAAAATAGAAGCATTAGATAATACGAACATCAAAATAAAAGCATCACGTAAGCCAAACATGTCAAAATAAAAGCATTAAGGCACATGTCAAAATAAAAGCATAAGTTAATGCAAAAATCAAAAGAAAAGAATCACTTAAGTCAAGCCTGTCAAAATCAAAGAATTAGGTAAGGCACGTATGTCAAAATAAAAGCAGTAGGTAAGACAAAAAATAAATAAATTAAAAGCATCACGTGAGTCAAACATGTCAAAATAAAAGTATTAGGTAAGGCATATGTGTCAAAATAAAAGCATTAGGTAAGACAAAAAATAAATAAAAGCATCACGTGAGTCAAACATGTCAAAATAAAAGTATTAGGAAAGGCACATATGCGTTGTGGTATTGGAGAATGACCTCGTCACTTCCTGTTTTGAAGTGTTGCTTCAGATTACTGTAATCTTACTAATTTAACAGGAAGTGGATTTTATTTTTTTTTTATCATCGTGACATTTCTGTAAAATGTCCTGCTGTTGGCAAATTGGCAGGTCGTTCAGGAGCTCTCTTCATCCTCCTCTTCCTCTTGACATTCCTCGTCACGCGCGCTCCTCAGCTTCCTGCAGAGAAGACACTCAGGAGGACCGAGGGGGGACATTAACGTCCCCTGTCTTTTGGTTTGATAAAACAAGGACTCCTTTGAGCATCCCCCGTCCAGCTGCACGGCCACATTCAGGATATCAAACACTGTGTCCCTGTGTGGTCCTGAGAGAGACGAAGAAATTAAAACACACAGCTGAAATTCACCCAGAGCCAAAGCCAAGTCCTTGCAGCTAAAAGAAGCAGGACACTAGCTAAAAGACTAAAGAAGCAGGAAATTAGCTAAAACAAAAAAACTGTTAATTAGGTAAAAGCTAAAAGAAGCAAAACATTGTCTAAAAGCTACAAGTATGACAATAGCTAAAAGCTAAATAAATGGAACACACGCTAAAAGCAAAAAAAAAAAAAGTAGACCATTAGCTAAAAGAATAGAGCACAAGGTAGGCAAAGGCCACCCCTAAACACTAACTAAAGTATCAAAATGCTTTTTAAAGTTGCTTCATGCTACTTACGTGTCAAAAAGCTAGCTAGATGCGACAGTATAAATAGCAGCGGGCTAGCTAATCACTGACTAGCCACTAGTAAAACACTAGCTAAAAGTAATGCCCCTTTAAATATTGAAAATCCTGCTACAAGCTAAAAATATGAGCTAAAAATAGTAAAACACTAGCTATAAGTCTCAAGACTAGTGAAATGCTATAAGCAGCAAAGAGCTAGCTATACACTGATAGTGACAATTGAATTGTACTTTTGTTTTTATTGCACCCACAGTTCTTATTTGAGTATTTTATCTGCATTTTGTGAATTTTAAGTTTTTGATGCGATCATCTGTGAAGTGTTCTCCTCTTGGTTGCATTTATGGTTGATTTTTATCTTGTGTTAGTTAATGTTCATTCACTGTGGCACTTTGAGATCCGTTGTGTATGTAAAGTGCATTATAAATAAAAGTTATCATTATTATTATTATTATTATTATTATTATCTCAAAGCTAAAAGCAGCACAAGATTAAATACTAATAGTAACAAATGGCCACACGCTAAAAGTAGCAAAACACTAGCTATAAGTCTCAAAAGGCTAGCTAGATGCTATAAGCAACAAAGGGGTAGCTAAACACTGATAGTGGCAAAAGGCTAGCTCAAAGCTAAAAGCAGCAAAAGACTAAATACTAATAGTAACAAATGGCCAAATAAAAAGGTAAAAGTAGTAAAACACTAGCTATAAATATCAAAAGTCTAGCTAGATGCTGTAAGCAACAAAGGGGTAGCTAAACACTGAGTCCTCGAGGCTCAATGAGATTAACCTGCCTAAATAAAGGTTGAATGAATGGAAAAAAAGCTAAAAGTAGCAAAACTGGAGTTAAATTTTGAAAAATGCTAGGCAAGTTTTTTTAAAGGCTAGCTAAAAGCTAAAACAGTAAAATATTTCTAAAAGTAGCAAAAGATTAGCTAAAGGCATCAAAAAGCCAACTTTAGGCTAAAAGTAGCACAAGACAAAAGCCGAGGCAGTAAAAACAGCTTTGTAAAGTTTAAAACGTGACAGCACGCTTCGCCTGGACGTTTTCATGAAGAGCTAAAACAGCACAAAGTCTGCAGAGGCAGCAAAAAGAATCAGAAGAAAGCAGTAAGTCGACAATCACAAAAAAAAAAAAAAAAGAGAGAAACTTGAGCTTTTATTTTATTGTTGAGAATCTTCAAACGTTTCAGTCAAATAAAAATGTTGATGGTTGCTCATCAGCAGCTCACCACCTCCTTCCTCTCTGCTCGACTCCCCTCCCCCTTACACACACACACATGCACACGCACGCACGCACACGCGCACACACAGAAACTGATGTGAGTTCCTCTATCTGGCAGAGCCAGTTCCTCCATCTGATGCTGACTTGTTTATGTTCAGGGGACCAGTGCTCAGCAGGAAGTGGTCCACTCTGCTGCTGAGCTCTGCTTCATACTGGTCCTCAGAACTGGTCCGGCTCACGGGCCTGGCTCGGGTGGGTCCCCACGGATGAAGCGGCCCTCGCCCTCTGCTCTCGCTGTCTCCGGGTGCACGCACGCCCAACAGGAGGAGGAGAAGAAGGAGGTAGAGGAGGAGGAGCAGAAGTCCAGCATGGAGCTGTAGGGGCCCGAGCAGAGCCGTCAGGAGGAGAAGAACTCTGAGATGAACAGGACCAAGAGGTGAGAGGAGCAGCAGCCTGAGGTTAGGTGATGCACCGTGTGGTTTTCTGCAGAGTCAGAGACGGGCTCGGGTTCTCGGGTTTTATTTCCCGTGTCTCTTCAGGTTCTTTTCGTCTTTTATTTTACTTCTCAAGCAGACGTGAGACGTGTTCGACCTGCGTACCTGTGGGGCACGTCATCTTCTGGAACTGTTCCTGTGTTTACTGCACACACAGCCAGTCCGCACAGTCAACAGTTCCCTGCAGCACCGGTCTGTGGACATGTCTTCTGTCCCTGTGTCCTCTGTTCAGTTTGACCGGAGACGCTTCGTTTGGGTCTTTGCGTTCTGACGCTGGAGTTGTGACCACAAGCCTGATCAGACTGATAGCGCTGTGTGTGTTTGTGTGTGTGCGGAGGCACCTGATTAAGGAAGGCACACTCAGAGGTCACATGAGTTCCCCCACCCACCCCCACCCCGCCCAGGTAAGGTCATCAAAAGTGAACGTATCCAGCAAAAAAGGCCAAAACAAAAAAATACAAGAAAGTAAAAAATAAATAACAGAAAGAAAACGTTTTGAATTCACACAAAAAGTTGTTCACTGTCCATTTGTCCTTGTTGTTAGCAAAATATCTCATGAACCAGTGGATGGATTGTCAACCCCAGAAGTTCCTTTAGCTTCATGACAAGACTTTTGTCCACTGTAGTCTCTTTTAAGCGTCTGAGCCTGAAATAAAAATATTAAATTTATGAACGAGGTCGTGTTTTCAGGCGGCCGTTCGCCCGACAGCAGCCAGTTCTTCAATCTGAATCCATGCGGCTCTACTTCATGTACCACACACTTCACTCGTGCACAACGCAAGCGTGTTTTTGTTCTTTACATTCAAACTAAAACTGTTCTGTTGGGCGAGATGAGAGATCGGACTATACAGCAATAGCCA
The DNA here is from genome assembly GCA_031762315.1 of Hypsolebias antenori. Lineage (NCBI taxonomy): Eukaryota > Metazoa > Chordata > Actinopteri > Cyprinodontiformes > Rivulidae > Hypsolebias > Hypsolebias antenori. The sequence continues at coordinate 40,758,193 of JARVGS010001454.1, read as the reverse complement.
CGCCTCTTCCAGGTAAGTTCCCGCCCCCTGTTGGTGATTTTTACGGCCTCTTTTGAATGGAAGAGAGCAGCATCATGAAGCGGGATGAGATCAAAATCAAAGAGATCAGGGTTTCCCCTAGATCAGTTCCCTTGACGGAGCGCTTGTCGTATTTTACTTTTGTCAACGGGGTGTGGGGGAATGAGGACGGGACAGAGTCACGTCTGTGTTGCCTGCCCATTAGCTTAGCACTTTAGCGCTATGTTGCTGCTGGTAATAGCTGATTGGGGGTGGAGGTGGGGCGATATCAGTAGGCCTGTCACAATAGCAAGTTTTGCTGGGCGATTGTCTCAGAAATTATTGCGATAAACGATACTATTGTTTGAAATTTGACAATAATTAGTAATTATTCCCAAATTTATGAAGAAATGTTGAATTTTTGTGTATAGTACTTTCTTGACCACTGGATGGCAGTATAAGACTGTTTGAGCCAAAGGATGGATAGTGAAGGAGAGAGCAGCGTGTCTTTTGAAGAAAAATGGGAAGGAGGCCCCTTGACGTGACATGGACTGTCTCTTCCTGTTTTTCGGTTCTCAAAATGGCGAATGCTCGATGTGGTTCGAGCTCTTTAGTATAACATTTTTCACTTAAAGGTTTTAATTAAAAAAAATCAGTAAACAAGTTCTCAGCTTATTTTTGCAGAGAAAAACAACTTTTTACACAAAGGCACAGGTTTCAACCGTGAATTTTGGAGCTTCGACAAGACGGAGCTTTTTTCCAACGTCGGCCTGTTAGCTTGACTCGTAGCTTAGCTTCTCAGCTCAGCTGCTTTTAACGAACCAAACGTGTAATTTTGGACAATTTTAAATAAAAGAGAAAAAAGAGAAAGGGAAGGGTCAGTGAAGAGCACAGGAGCTGAACCTTTTGCCATCCTGTGTCTTCATAGATTCTTTATTGTCGTTCGCATCACATGTGGTACATGTAGTGGAATGAAATTGTGAACACAGGGCCCCGGTTACATCAAACAATAGCAAAAATACAAAGTGTAAAAATAAACAGTAAATAAGGATCTAAGATATATGCCAGTCACTAACAGTGCAAAACAATACACCCAACAGAAGCAGCACGACTCTCATAGGTTCTGTTTGGCTAAAACTTAAATGCTTAACGCGAGCACTAACACAAACTACTAACATAAACTAGGATTTATTCAAAGCATGCAGCAAAAATACAGAAACAAGACCCTAAAAGTGAAAACAGAAATAAATCTACAGCAGCATTGGCAGAGTGGTTCTGATGACAGTGAGGTTCTCTTAGCAACATGGTTCCATTGGCACCATGGTACTGTTAGTGGCGTGGTTCGGTTAGCATTGTTAGCAGGTCTTGTTAGCAGGTCCCTTCAGCAACATGTTGATAATAAAGACCGCAGCAGCTGCCCTCCAGAACTGGGTCCAGCAGACAGAGAACATCCGAGATTCCCCTGCGGAATCGAGCGGAGTCCGCAGAGTTCGGTCCAATCAGGCAGACGGAGGATCTTGTTAGCAGCATTAGCAGGTTAGCGGGTCTAGTTAGCAGGCCTGTCAGCACCCTGATGGTAACAATGACCGCAGCAGCTGCCTCCCAGAACTGGGTCCAGCAGACAGAGAACATCCACGGTTTCCCCACGGAACCGAACAGGTCTGTAGAGTTCGGTCCATGCAGGCAGATGGAGGATCATGTAGACGGCTGCCATGACAGGCTTGAACCCGAGGCTGGAAGGACTGAAACACGATGGCAGGATGGTAAGGCAGCGTCACAGAAAACTCCACAAGTGTGTCGCGGTCATACCCGTGCTGTGGACGTGCATCGCAGGCGCAAAAATGGTTAAAACAAAAACAACAGGAACAAAAAAAGATCAAGTTCACCAGGAGCCTGTGAAGCTGCGACTCAGCGGAGCGGGGCCATCTTGGAAGTGAAAGAGAGACACAAAGAAACAATAAAGCCAATAAATGAAAACGAGGTTGATCATTTTCATTTATCATGAGATTAACTGATTTATTGCTTATCGCCACAGGCCTAGGTATCAGTAGCATTTTTGCTAGCACGTTTATATTGCGTCCCGCGCTACATCAATACCGACAAATACCAACAGTTGTCGACGGGGTGGGGGTGGGGGGGGGGGGTCAGTAGGCAGTGAGCTCGGTTCTGTTGATGGGGCGGGGCGCCCTGCTTGTGTAATGGTAAGGGAAACACTGGAAATAGAGGTAAAACAAAAAGAAAACCACAACTGAAACCTTCTGAGGGTTAATGACACTCAGAAAGTGTTCACTTCATTTCTGTCTACAAATACTAAATCACTGGCGTCAACCTCATTCAAGATGGCCGCCACAGCTGATATTTGGCGTGATAGATACAGTGAGTTGTAATAGATCATGCAAGATAAATAAAAAACGTCAATTTTGTCATTTTTAAATTTTCATTTTGGGTCAAATGTATGAACAGACTGTAGCCACAGAACACGGGGGGGGCAGCACACAAACGAGGCCTTCAAAAGAATCAATTAATCAATTAAGGAGTGAAAAGGAGGAATTTGCATTTCCCCCTGCCAGCGTGAGGGGGAGAGGGGCACTGGTTCTGCACCAGGAGTCCTGATGAGGAAGACGAGGAGAACAAGTGGAGACTAGCTGTCTGAAATCGTAAGAACATTTTGATCAGTTGGTTTCCGTGGAAACACTGTCAATCATAGGATGGGATTATTACCCAAGCTGCCACCCCCCCCATGAAAAGGTGAATGCAAATAGCTGAACAATGACTCCACTTGTGTTTAGATTTGCATGGCGCTCCGCCGCTCTGTTTACCAACAGCGCTGTGTGTGTTTGCTCCGTCAGGAGCGTCAGATTAAAAACACTGTGAGATTTTTTTTACTGCTGGCTGAGAACCAGACCTTCAGAACCACCAGGGGTGGGGGGGGAGTCCCACTGACTGATGACATCAGAACATTTCCCCACCAGAGTTTCTGTTTGTGTCCTCCAAATACTGCTTCAAGAGGTGGACTCACCCTGAAACCTGTGTGTGTGGGGGTAGTTGGGGGGTAAAGGTCAGTGACACGAGACAAGCTGAAGTGTAGTGAAGCAGCTAAAAATAATTAGTATTTCCTGCTCAAATACAACATAAATGCTGACTGGTGGGATTTGTTTAAGAGACTCAAAACAGGCTGTTAACGCTGAAACAGTCAGAACAAGAGATCAAATTAGCTGCACAATGTAAAATTAGAAAACAGCTAAGATCAAGACTAGAATAGGTAAAAGCTAAAATGAGCAAAACAGTAACTAAAAGCTAAACGTACACAAATATATCAAAGAAAAATAATATAGAACATAAATAGAATTAGCTAAACAAAAGTTTAAATTAATTCAAGTAAAGCTAAATTTAGCAAAAGTAAAGTTAAAAATCCAACAAAATCCAACATAACAGTAGCTTGTTCTCCGTGCTTTTCTGTGAAAAACGTCCAATTCAAAGAAGCAGAATTAAACACAAACATCAGAAAGCAGAAAATAAATATAAAAACCAAAAGGAAATATTTTGGGCTGAAATAAAGAGTCAGAGAGTCTTTATTGTCATTTCCACCACATGTTGTACATGTAATGAAACGAGATTATGTACACAGGGTCCCAGTTACATCCAACAATAAAATGTAAAAGAAAAACATTACTAAGATCTAAGATGTGAACTAAGAAAAACACCAACTAAAATACACTAAGCACTAAGATCATAGAATAACATTACTCCAAACAGCAGCACGAACATGAGTTTTATGAGCAGATGAACACATCAACATGAAAACAGATCAGCAACATGAACAGAGCAGCAGCAACATGATTTTTTTTTTTTTTTATGTGACTGTTAGGCTAATTTCACATCTCCATCTGGGACGCTCTGAACGCAGGTCCACACTCAGTGTAAACAAACACTTCATCTGCAGGTTTTACTCAACTCAGCAGGTCTGAGCATAAAAATGCGCCAATAATTATCTCGAACAGATTTTCAGTGGAGGTCTGCGCTGTTGACCTGTGTTCAGTCACTTCGGCTGTTTTAAGGTAAACACACGTGGCAGTAGGCAGTTAGCATGTTTACGGTCATACCACCCTGAACACGCCCGATCTCGTCTGATCTCTGAAGCAAAGCAGGGTCGGGCCTGGTTAGCACTTGGACGGGAGGCCACCTGAACACCAGGTGCTGTAAGCTCTGGTGGGGAGTGGTGGTGCAGAGGTTAGAGAAGGTGGGCCTGTGATCAGAAGGTCGCCAGTTTAACTCCCTGGGTCCTGGAGCAAGGCTCTTAATCCCCACCATCTGCTCCCCTGGGTGCCCCAGCTGGCAGCTCTCTGCTCCACACAGAGGGCTGTGGTAGCATCAGGAAGGACGTCCGGTGTAAAAACATTTACCAAGACTTTGTGTGAGTTAATTCACTGAGGTGACCCCTGAAGAAGGGAGCAGCCGAAAGAAGAAAAAGAGGTATAGCTGGCAGCACCAAGTGTCTAACAAAGATTTAATTTGAAGACACATAACTTTACAAAGTATGAAGTCAAACAGCTCCTCCTAAACTACAGGAAACAGAACAATTTGAAACGCCAGTAGTTTTTCACATAAGCACTTTTGAAACAAATCGTTCTTCCAGAAACATCATTTTAATTAAAGGACGTCCATCCACCTGCATCTTTTGTTAGTTCATGCTCGTTTTCTTTTGTCCGGTCTCACCGAGCGATTTAATCCATCTTCATCGTTGCAGCTGATCTGATCAGTTTCACAGTATATCCACCTCCATGTTCTACAGGCCGAGCTTGTTGCATGAAATGAGCTGGTTCACAGAAATCACAGGACTTTCTTTGCACCTCCTTCTTTTTCTCCTTCCCTCCGGCAGGAGCAGCTGAGGGCGTGTATGTTGTGACGGCAGGAGTCAGGAGGTGAAGGATGGAGGAAATGAGAGGAGAGCATGAATGAAGAAGGCAAGGTTGCACTTTTTCCTGTTCAGGATCAGAGCACGCTCGGTTTGTCTCCGATGTTCAGCTGATGTTCAGCTGATGTTCAGCTGAAGCTGCATGAACAGAAACGAGCTAAACTTCAGCTGCGTGGAGAAGATTTGAGCAATAAAACGTGATTTAGCTTTAATTAGAATCACTAATGGATCCCTGGAATAATTATTAATGCTGTGAGTCTTTGCAAAGTCTTTTAGCTCCACATGACTGCTGGATGTGACAAGTCAGCAGCTTTAATGAGACTTGCTGCACCGCCTGAAGGTGTCCACCAGGGTGGAGCAGAAAACCCCATCCAGGCGGGGGGGGGGGGGGGGGGGGGGG
>JARVGS010001454.1:40691199-40711038 GCA_031762315.1 Hypsolebias antenori | reverse complement strand
CCTCTGTTTCCTTCACCAACATGTCCATTCAGGTCTGCTCCAATCACCACTCTTTCCTCCCTGGGAATACTCTCTATATTGAAGTAGAGCATGTACTTTATATTTCTACAATTTAAAGTTATATTATCTGTTGTGTTGAGCAGATAATATAACTTTAAATTGTAGAAATATAAAGTACATGCTCTACTTCAACAAAGTTAAGTTTTCATTAGTTAAAGCTGTGAAAGCAAAGAGGAGGTGACAAAAGATGACGTCTTAAGTACAGTACAGGCTTGTTTTTTTGTTCCACATCTGAGCAGAAACTGCAGAGTGAATGTCCTCCTAGCATAGTGAAGTGACAACTTTTGAACCTCTACTAACTCCTGCCTCCTTTTCTTCTACACAGAGGACGACTCAGCGGCTCCTTGCGGTGCCGGTGAACTCCCTGGTCTCCTGTTGGCTGACCACCTTCATTCCAGGTGAGTAATGCTGCACAAAATTAGTGTAGCAAAAATAGTTTGGATTCCCATATTTGGTTATTTTCTCTGAACCACTGACATTAACACCAATAAAGTGCTTCAAACATTAGGAATTCCCAAACACCAGGTCAGACCAGTCCTGGTGTCAAAAGCTGTCTTGATTTTGAAGCGTTGTACGACCTGCTTCACTTCAGTTCCATTTTAAATGGCCTCTGGTGTTTTGTACAACTGAGTGCTCCCTTGGTGTGGGTGGGATTGTCATAGCAATGTGGCTCGACACACCTGATGTCCATTTATATTTTGAAGCATAACATCTAGGACATTAAAGTCACACAAGTTAAAGTGAGCCAGAACAGGCTTATTTTGGGGTGGGGGGTAAAATCAAGTCTGTGCAGTTGTATAAAATGGCAGTTTTAAAGCTAGTCATGCCAGGATTCATCACACTACCTGGCCATTTAATTAGCTTCTAGCTGCAGGTGTGAAATAAGCCTTGCCTGGAATCTTGGCTGCTTGGTCCCAATAACTGAGCTGGACGTGAGTAGGATCACCCAGCGGAAAACCTCTGAACTCGTCTGAATTGAGTCCATGGCGAAAATGCTGAAGTTCACTTAAAGCTTTTGGAGACAATTGTCAGAACTTTGTTGCAGAACATCACAGTCCACAGCAACTGATGATGGGATGTAAAAAGAAATGTAATAAAACATTAATTATGGAGGCAGTTGTTTACAAAATGTGCCGTTCTGTTGGCACAGTTTGAGTTCTGGTTCTGTCCGGTGGACCACAGAGCTCATACAGTGCAAAGAGTAATTATTTCTCCTGCAACCCACTGCTGCCAACCCTCTGTAGCAGTGTTACTAATGAGAAATGACAAGTGGAAGATGTAAAATGTCTTGAATTCATTGAACACTTGCTGGTCTTAAACATCCAGTTTGTCTTCCAGGTGCTGGAGGTGAGCTCGGGCCTTCTGGGTAAGTCATGTTTTCTTTATGTGACGAGGTGTTTTAAGAGTTATGATGAATGGCTGAAAATGTTCAACTGCTCTGAAGTGTGAGTGACAGCTGCCTGTCTGAACAACCTGCTGCTCTCGGAGAATGTTTTGATGGTTTTGGTTGAACTTTCTCACGTTTGACCCTCTGCTGTTTGTCCAGGTTCCTCCTCGTGACGCAGCGATGTGACGTAAGTAAAGAGATGTTTGAGATGGATGTGGGGTTTAGGATATTTGAAGGCAGAAACATGCTTGTCCTGCCATTTACAAAGTACAGTAATTTAAGCCATACAGGCTGCATCGGTCCAAGTATGTCTAAAAAAGTTGAATAATCTTTAAATACGTCACTTCACCGTATACGTCACATCTATTATGCGTCATCACTGACGACCCTGAAATGTGGGCCGGTGTTGTGCCAAAAAAATCAATTGGCTGCCAAATGGTGGCTGCGTGAGCGTGCATGGGAGGACGTTAACAAGAATTTAACAAGATTAACACTTAAACAATTTGTTTGCTTAAAATTATGGTAAAAGTGTGTCTCAGTGTAATTTTTGCTTAATAAATGCACTTTGATGGTCAAGCCATATTTAAAAATCCGATTGGCGTAATCGAGCACTTGCGGATTGATGAGCCGCTGTTCAGTTCTTTGAAATTTAACAAGATAAATACCTAAAAACAATTTTGTTTGCTCGACTTTACAGTCTGTTTGCTTAATAAAAAGGACTTTTAACGGTCAAATAAGCTGTATTTCTAAAGTATTCTCTGCCTCGGTGCTCAGGGAGCGCACAGGGGGAGGGGGAAAAAAGGAGGAACGCTGCTCGTTTCTTTGAAATTTAACAAGAAAACACCTAAAACAATTATTTATTGGCTTGAAATTATAGCAAAGGTGTTTCTCAGTTGAACTTTTACTTAATAAATGCACTTTAATGGTCAAATGAGCTGCATTTCGCCAGGGCGTTGCAGCTGGTTTGACGGTTCCAAGCAGCGAGCAGGACGAAGGTGTGGTGGGGACTGTGGCAAGCAGATTGTGTCATTAATAGCTGGTGAAGATTCTCAGTCATCCAGGACATGGGAAATTCAAAAAAGTTCAAGACAAAAACAATTCAAAGATTCAGTTTCTTTGTCATTCACACCATATGTGGTACATGTGGTGGAACGAAATTATGTACACGGGGTCCCAGTTACATCCAAAAATAACGTGTAAAGTATAATAAATTCCAGTTGTTTTCGTCTTGGAACTTTTTAAAATGTCATTATAGCCAGGTTTACCTATTACATGATACAACGGCATGCCATACAGCTACTCTGCTGCTGTGGCTGAAAGTGTTTTTTTTTTGTTGTCAGAATAAATTACAGCAGTCATATCTCTGCCCAAAATTGGTTCATAAATATGGGGAAATATCCATGAATGTGCTGCTTCAGCCTATTAAGTTGCAAGGCATGCAATTTATGAAAAAAAAAAACAACCTACCGGTACTTAAAGGCTGAAAAATACGGTGTACGTATATTTTGCTTCAGTTATTAAGAAAACTTAAGTTTGATGTCAGAAGTGGATTCCAACACCTAATATTATCAATTTTTAAACATTCAGTCCTGTTTAAGCTTTTGTCTGATTGTTGCTCTAAAATGCTGAAACCAGTCGTTTGGAGTTTATTACGTCTTTATGTGACGAATCCTGAGGTCTGTCCCGACCGACTCCTCGCTGTAGAGTCGTGTCGTTGGAAACGCCTCACAGAGTAAATCTGTAGTTCGCTTTACCCACAAGTTCTGCTGTGAGCTCTGTGGGAAGTCCTGCAGAACATGAAGCAAAGGCAGGGCTCCTCCATGGGTGGACTAAGAATAAACTGTTCTATGTTGTGAAATTGTTCTCATTTAACAGGAAGTGGTTTGTTTTGTCTTTAGGTCACATTCTTCAGATGACTTCCTTGTGGACTCTGTTAAGTCCTGGAGTTGGGCTTGACTCGCAGTAAGTTTGTCTTCATGTCCAACATGGATGCAGCACTGAGGTATCTGCAGCCAGCTGCTCATCAGCTGGTTTGTTCAAATGCCAGTGCTAAAGAACCTCAGCATCAGACACTGTTGGTCTCCTTTCTGTCCATGTTTGGGGTCCCTGTAAACGGGCTGAAACACACATTTAAACATTTTATTTTAAAGTTAATTGGTGAATAAGAGCATATAAAAGTCAGCTTGATGTCATCAGATCTATTTTTTTTTTGGTCGAGATGAAACATTAAAATAAGTGAATGTGCTGCAGCTTGAATGTTGGAGTGGAAACATGTCCCAATTCTCTTTTCTGTTTCTGCTGCTGCAGAGACGACCTCCTGACCTGAAGCTTCTGCAGGAAGTGGACAGAAGAAATGCCTGCAGGTGACTGGATTAATAATCTGTTGATAATTAATAGCTGGATTAATAATCTGAGAATCCATGTTGTCCAGAGCGAAGTTTCTACAGTCAGTGATGGTTTGGGGTCTATGTTCTCTGTTGGTTCTGATCCACTGGGTTTTCTGAAGTCCTGTCCACGAAGCATCTACAGACACTTTTCCAAAAAATTAGAATATCATGGAAAAGTTGTTTAACTTCCATATAATAATAAAAAAATCTTTAATAGATGATAGATTCAGGGCCACAATTTCAAGTATTCATTTATTTATTTTTACATAATTTGGGCTTCCAGCTCCTAAAACCCACAAAAACAATTAGACAAAACAAACAAATTGGAATACTGTGAAGAAATCAGCACAAATGTTGCAGGACATGAATGTTTTAAAGTGAGTGTGACACTAATCATCTTCTAAACTCAAAGCACATGCACAGGTTTCCCCATATGTCATTAAAAATTGCTTCAGTTTGGTTCAATATGGGGAAGACTGCAGACAACATCTGGCCAGAAGACCATCATTGATCCCTCCATAGGGTGGGTAAGCCACAAAAGTTCATAGCTAAGGAGGCTGGCTGGTCAGAGTGCTGTGTCCAAGCACATCAATGGAAAGTCTAGTGGAAGGGCAACATGTGGCAGGAGAAGATGCACCAGCAAAAGAGATGACCATGGCTTCAGCAGATTATCAAACAGAGAAGATTCTAGAATCTGGAAAAAGATCCAGAAAGAGTGAAATGAGACGGGAGTCAGCTTCAAAAACCACCACATCCGGGAGATGGAGTACAATTGTTGCGTTCCTCGGTCCTCTTTTCTGATGAAAGTACAGTATAAGTGTCTTTCATTTGGAAATCAAGTTAAACGGGTTTGGAGGAAGAAGGTTGAGGAACAGTCCATACTGCTGGAGGTCCAGTGTGAAATCTCCAGAGTCAGTCATGATTTGAGGTGCAATGTCTGGTGCAGGAGTTGGTAAACTGCTTTCTTAAATCCAAGGTCACCACAACATCTACCAGAATGTTTTAGAGGACTTCATGTTTCCTTCTTGAGGATCTGTATGGAGATGCAGAGTTCATCTTCCAGCAGGACCTGGCCCCTGCCCATGCCATCAGAAGCACCAAAACCTGGTTTGATGTCCATGCCACAGAGCTTGACTGGTCAGCCAACTGGCCGGATCTAAACCCCATTGAGAGTCTATGAGGTATTCTCAAGAGGAAGACAAGGGGCACCAGACCCAACAACAAAGAAGAGCTGACAGCGTGGAGGAGATCTGGGCTTCCATAACTCCCAGTTAATGCCACAGGCTGGTGGCCTCAACGCCACGTCACATCGAGGCAGCGATTAAGACAAAGGGATTCCCAACCAAGAATTGAAGATTGACATATTGTTTTGAAAGAACCATATTTTGATTGATTTGTTGTCATCCTCATTTCTTTTTTTCCCTGCGAAACCAGAGAAGTGTGGGCTGATGATGGGTTTCATGAGCTGGAAGCCCAAATTATGTAAAAAATAAACAAATATTTGAAATGGTTTAAACTGTTGGCCCTGAATCTATCATCTATTAAAGATGAACTTTTTGAATGGAATGATGGAAGTTAAACAACTTTTCCACGATGTTCTAATTTTCTGGAACGTGTCTGTAGTTGGACATTTTAGAGCTCTTCATGCTTCCTTCTGCTCACGCGCTTTATGGAGACGCTGATTTAATTTCCCAGCAGGACTCTTGAGTCTGCACAGACCCACACTGACAAACCAACATCTGGCTGTGGAAGATTATCTAACTCTCTGACATGCACCTGTAGAGTTCTGCACTCGTGTTCAGGGCTTTAGTTTGTCTATAAACATTTTAGATTACCGGTACCTTTACCATTAACAGTTCTACAGAGAATTCATGTCATGTTTATTTTATAAATGATTTTTATTTGTTTTATGAATGATGAGCATGAAAATGAGAATGCTGCCATCTGGAGTGTGGCAGAGTTTTTCCTGCCTGTTTGGGTTCTGGGTGTGGTCACATACCAAGGCTGTCAGGATTCTCAGTTCCTGACCTGCTATGGACGTGGCCAAAGATCAGAAACCATCTCAGTGGGTCTCTGACGACATTCGCCTCCGCAGCAGCGTTTGTGAAAGGACCCACGGGGAACACGACGCCCCCAGCTGCCACCAGTTAACCTTTATTTTTATAACCCGTACCTCTGGAAATGATCGTCTGTAACATTTTAGATATGAGTGCTGAATAAGTGAGTTAAAACTTGTTTGTTTTCAGGAACTGCAGATTGAAGGTCGACCATCAGAGGAAAGTTGGATCTGATGTTCACGGTCCTCGTCTTTGAACTTGTTTAAACAGTTATTCACTGTAAACACACGTTTGTCTTAATAAAATGCCAGCACTGATCATATTTGCCTCATTTGTACACTTTACATCCACGTCTTGTTGATGGGGTGGTACTGTTTTTTTATGTTTTTTAAATCATTCACACAAATAAAAATAAATATTACATTGTTTTCCTGTTTTAACTGTTCTGTACATTTTTCAGTATCTAACTTGTCCTAAAGTTTTTGTGCCATTTCAACAAATCATGAAACATTCGGCTCTTTCAGGACAATCCTATGACTATTGGTATTGGTGCAACTTTAGCTTTTTGAAATATTTAGCCTTTACTGTCATTTGTTTCCTCATTGAAAATGAATTGAGCTCATTTTACATCTTTCATAACTTCATCTGTTTACAACCTTTTACTGCTCCTTCCACATTTTGGTCTGGTAAGTTTTAACTTATGCAAAAATATAAAACAAAAAAAAATAATACTTTTTTTTTTTTTTTTTTCCCTTCAAAATTTTTGTTTGATTTTTCAACTTTATTCAGCTAAGTCCCAAGAGTTTTGTGCTAACTTTTTTCTGCTAATTCCATCGTTTGCTCCTTTCAGCTTATTTCTGCTACAATTCTTTAAAATACAAGGTAAAGTCGGGTCCTATGGACAAATTATTGTTTAAACATTTTGTCCAAAAGTCTTGATCAGTCTCACAAATTGCCTCTTTTTCAAGACGTTCTGTATAATCCGAAGAAAGTAACGCATGCAAAGGGACCAACTGTCGAAACAATTCTGCATGACAGATGTTTTCGGTCACATGAACACCAAGGCCAAAATGGTTCAGTAAAATAATGTTTGTAAGCTCAATCATCCAGGTAGAATAGATCACTAAAAAAAGTTAAATCATGGTATCTGGACAAGTTTCTTTAAAGGAGAAACGTTTCGTCTTTCAACAAACTTGTCCAGATGGCACGATTTAACCTTTTTCTGATTATCTACCTGGATGATTGAGCTGTGAACATTGTTTGGTACCTCGTTAAAAGATTAAGTGAAAATGTCGTTTCAAAGAAAAATACAACTCAATGAATAAAATAGATTAATCACTTTTCATTTTGTGTTTTATTTTGAATAAAACATTTTATCTTAAATGTTTTCTAAGTGATAGGGATTAACGTAATTTGTTTCGTCGCTTCCTGTTTTTGTTTACTTCCGCCCTGATATTCGAGGGGGCGTGTCTTCCTTGACCAATATGGCTGCCGTGTTTTCTGCTGAACGTTGTGACGTTTTTCAATCCTTTTAGCGTCGAATTAGGTCAGAAGATAATTCCATGTCCACATTTGTGTGGAGAAAATGTTTTTGTTGAGACTCTGACTTCGGTTAGGTCGTGTTAAATCTTTGTAAAAGAGTTTAATCCAACGAGTTTGCTGATTTGGACGCCGCCTCCTCACGTACGTAAACATTTACGTTCTCTTGAAACAACTCGAGCAGGTTTTGTTTTTCTCACGTGATTCAGTAAGACATTTAAATGAGTAGAACGAACGGTTTCTGTGGTCCTTGATGAAATGTTGCTGATGAACCGAGAGTAAAAAGTGTTTCTGCAGAGGTCTGTACCAGAAGCACGCAGGTCTGTGGCCCTGAGGATCAGGATCAACTCTTAACCCCCCACCCAGAAATACACCCAGGCAGAGCCCCACCATGGTGTTTTATAATCGGATTTGTTTAGACTATAAATAAACCTGTCTTCATTTGTTGTCCTCAGTAGTTTACATATTCTCCTCCACCTAACTCAAGGGATGAGTCTGTTCCCACACGAGTCTTCCTTCAGATTTTCCAATGCAGGGAATAAACCCCTACACTGAAATACATGTTTAATGGGACAAATTACATTTTTTTTATTGGGCACTAACCTGTTTTTGTGTTTGACAGCTGTGATAAGGTTTATTTATAATTCAAGGTGATGTCATCATAGTCTGGCCCCTGAGCACATTTTGTTGGTGACTCCAGCTCTGTTGGACATGACAAAGACAAATGTTCTGGACTTTTATTCTGTGGTTGAAGACATTTCGCTGTCATCCAATGCAGGGTCGTCTTGTTCCTGTTCTGCTCGAGTGGGATTAATCTGCATGTGAACTGAAATGATTCAGTTTATTCATATAGCACCAAATCACAACTGAAGTCATCTCAGGGCACCGAACAGAAACATTGAAAATTGAAAATGAAATACAAAATGTCTTCAACTAGAGAATAATGGGCGTGGAAGTAGACCTGTCACAATAACAAATTTTCCTGGGCGATTGTCTCAGAAATTATTGCGATAAACAATAATATTGTTAGAATAAATGTTGGTTAATTTTGTGTGTAGTACCCTTTTCTACCACTGGATGGCAGTTTAAGACTTTGAACTGAAGGATGGATAGTGAGGGAGCGAGCAGCGTGTCTCTAAGAAAAATGGGAGGGAGGCCTCTTGACGTGACATGGAATGTCTCTCTTCAGTTCATGTCTTGAACCACTTTGGCTGTGGCTGCCTGCCTGGGAGGAGTCCGCAGAGGACAGGATGGCCCCCAGAAACCATTTTATCACCAGCAAACTGCTTGGCCCACTAAAGAAGTGCACTGCTTAGTGGGGGAAATGGTTTATGAGAGACTCTGCACTCATGAAGCTCTCTGGATAGAGGGCGAAACGGCTTTCCACGAAAAAGAAACTGTCCAGAGGACCTGACTGACCATTATTCAACTTCACCTTTGTATCTCTTCATACTTTTGTTTTTTATCATAGAGATCTGCTAGCTCTCACCAGCACTGTGGCTTCTGGTTTCATCACTTGCCCAGTGTGTCAGATGTTTAGTTATTCCACTGCATCCTTTACCTTGTCTCTGTGGGTTTGTTAAAACTCTTGTCTCTTGTAAATGGCTCAATGAGACCAACCTGCATAAATAAAGGTTGAATGAACAGTCCACTTATTTTACTTTGGATATCACTCACCAGGTTTTCAGAGTTCTTTGAATCATGTTACAAAAACATCATTTTATGACTGATAATCTGTGTTAATCTGTAGTTTGATGTCAGACTGAGTGAAGTCAGTATGTTTCTCTTTAAACCGAAGGAGGAAGAACGTTTCCAGGTCCAGACTGTAGAGTCCAGGGTAAGCAGCAGCTCTTCATCTTTTAAATGCTGACCTGAAACTCGAGCTGGTCTTCTTATTCCAACAGTTTGCTGCCTGCTGACGTCTGCTTTTGTGCAACAACAGAGTTCAGCTCCGTTATTTTTATTAGTTTGAGGAGCTCTGCTCAGCCTGTGGTACTAAAATAGCTGCAGCCGGCTCCGATGACAGCCTCCTGCCAGGTCTTCACGTAGTTCTCCTGTAATTTGAACAGTTTATAAATGAGTCTGAATAAACTCAGGACATTATAGAAGTTAACTCTGAAGTAGATTATAGTGATAATGACACGTTTTAATGTTTAAATGTCTCATTTCTTCCAGCTTCACAGAGACATGTCCTCCCCAGAAATCTCCTCCCTCTCCTGGGGCCTCATGAAGGTGAAGGGAAGCACCTCCTGCTACAAAGACTGTAAGGTCTGGCCCGGGGGGAGTCGGGCCTGGGACTGGACAGAGACTGGGACTAACGTGAGTAAACCAGAACCAGGGTACGGACCGAATCATGCAGTAAACCCCGTTTGGTGCGTTTGTGACGGTGAACACCTCCCCTCTGCAGCATTACCCAGGAGTTCAGCCTGAGGACCTGCAGGAGGTGCTGAAGAAAGGAGTGGACCTACTGGTCATTGGGCGAGGCATGAACGAGGCTCTGCAGGTACGACGCCAACAAAAAGAACCGTTTCTACAAATAATCACTTAATGAAAAAAAAAACCTGCTGAGCAGAGAGGGCTGCAGGTTTGATGAAATTTGTTGAAGCCTTAACTGTTAAAGTTAAAACAAGCTAAAACCAGGAAAAGTTAGATGTAGCAAAACAGTAGCTATAAGCTAAAATTAGCTAAACTGTAAATTAAAGCTTAAATTGGCTAAACAAGCTACAAGCAGTATAAGACAAAAAAAAAAGTCTACAGTGACGGGAGTTCAGAGAAAATATATTTTGAGGTCTGAAGGTATTTATTGGGATTATTTCAGTGTTTTGCAAGAATTGATGCTTTTTTATTTCACTGTGGCTGCAAGTTTTAGTGTTTTGTGAATATTTGCCCCATTTGTTTTTTGTCTTCTCAAATAAAAAATGATTTTATGTAAAACACAGAAAAATTAAAAACCTTAAAATATTGTGTACAAATGTACCGAAGTGCTAATTTAAGATCCATACATCCATCTTTTACCTGCTTCTTCCATTTTGGGTCATGGGGGTCGCCTGTGCCCATGTCCAGCGCTGTGCGAGGGACGGGGGACACCCTGGACAGGTCTCCAGTCCATCACAGGGACACATAGAGACAAACGAGACAACCATTCACTCCCTCTCTCACCTAGAGACAATTCACAGTCACCATCAGTCTAACATGCATGTTTTTGGTCTGTGGGGGAAACTGGAGTACTCTGAGAAAACACGCAGCACGGAGAGAACATGCAAACTCCCCCCAGAAAGACACCTGGACTGGGATTTGAACCAGGGACCTGCTCGCTGAGAGGCAGCAGCTCTACCCGTTGTTCCACCGTGCTGCCCAATTTAAGATGCCACACCTGTAATTTACAGAAATCTTTTCATCTCCCGTGTGTGAGATCAGATCTGATTTAATGAGCTCTTGTTGTGACAGGTTTCAGCTGGTAAACAACGTGAGCAGCGCTCCAGACGGGTTCAGGAGAAAGTTCTGGAGACGTTCAGATCAGAGTTTGGTTCTAACAGCGTTAGCATGCTAAGCTAAAGAGCAACATGCAGCTAACTCCATTTTCAGGCACGAACAAAAACGTCAGAGTCCGAGCTGAACTTTATGTTTGCGTGGTTCAAACCCTGAGGACTCTGTACCCACAGTGAAGCACGGTGGTGGCAGCGTGTTGTTGTGGGACAAATACTGCAGAGTACACAAGAACTGAAACCTTTTAATTCAGGTTCGCCTTCGTGGTGATGGTCTGCAACCAGAACCAGGTTTAATGGTGTAAATGGTTTTAAATGTTCTGGCCTGATGAACGAAGTGGGTCATCTGTGGGTCGTGTTCAGACGGAGCAGAGAACTGGATCAGGCTGAAGCTCTCTCTCCTGTCGTCTCTCAGGTTCCTTCTTCCACTCTGGACTTCGTGAAGCGGAAAGGCGTCGAGGTCCGGGTCCTTCAGACTGAGAAAGCCGTGGCTGAGTACAACAAACTGGCTGTCCAGGGTGCCAAAGTGGGCGGGGTTTTCCACTCCACCTGCTGATGCGGCTCCTTTGGATGAAAGTTGAATCTGAACCAGATGCAGGTTCAACCCAGACGTCCCTCTGTGCTGTAGAGAACTTCAGGAGAACCTGCAAGTCTGGTTTGTTGCAGACCCTCAACTTCCTCAGGATCTGGTCTCCTCTTCCTGCAGCATCAGTGTTTAAAACGTGCACGGTTTGAAGGCTTTGACGGTAGAATCTGACACTTGTAGGTTTTATAACGAGGTTGCTCGATCTGAACCTGCATTTGATTAATCGAAGGTTCAAATGTTATTTTTAGATTCAATTTAAAGACGACATCAAACGTAAAGTTGCATCTGACAATTTTATAGGAAGATGTTTCTCCATCTAATGAGTTCCTGTTCAACTGTAAAGTACAAAAAACTTTTTTTTTTGCACTTCACAAATAAAACAATAAATTATCGTTTTGTCTGAAAATGTTTTTAAAGCGTCGTCTCTGATTTAGAAGTCCGTTAACGTCGAGCTGGTTTGGGCATGATGAAGACTTTAACGGGTTTGCTGAACGGAATCGTTCCCTCGACGGCGGCCTCTGCTGGCGGGAGGCTGTCGATGCTGTCGCTCCACCCCAGCCTGTTGGGAGGAGGAGAGGGGGAGGAGTAGGCCAGCAGGAGGCGCACCTCCACCTGTGACGGCTCTGAGAAACAAACAGACTTCGTGTCAGAAACTCAGATTTCCACGTCTGAAGCCAACGTGTTTGTCAGACTGACCCGTCCACGCCGTGTGGGACAGGTACACCTGTGAGATGAGTCTGTGCCGGTCGGGCCCGGGCTTCCTGAAGTCTCCAGGTTTGGGGTGGATCACATGACTCTGACCATCCGGGTACAGAATCTGCAGCCAGAGAGTAAAAAAATGAAGTGGGTTATTGGTTAAGACCTGAATCAGATCAATGGACTTGCATCATCTTTTGTCCTCACAATGTTGTTATTTACAAGATAAACAGTCAAATGTTTACCAAAAGTTTTTAAATGAAAAACTTTACTGCAAATGTTCCTTTGTCATCATTTAGTTGTGAAGTTCAGTTCTCCGATTGCACTCAGAGGCAGGTGTGGCAGTAAACTGATCCTAGATCAGTTGTCCTACTGTCCCTCCTCTGGACATGTCCAAACCACTGTCCCTCCTCTGGACAGCTGTGTGTAAGGTTTCAAACCAGCGGCTCGTTGAGGCTGACCTGCACTTTGATGGTGTTCTGGGGGTCCTGGACGTGATCCAGCGTAGCGTCGATGTCGAGCGCCACCACCAGGCCGCTGGTGAACCTCAGCGGGTTGTCAGACTCCCCCGTGGGCTCTATGATGGTGGCTGTCGCTCGGTGGATCTGTTGCGGAACAAAACGGGGGTCAAACTTCTCCAACGAGCTGCAGTTCCGAGTAAAAACGCACTTAATGGATCCGCTGGTCCACCTGCTCGGGCAGTCTGAGCTGCAGAAGGCCGCTCTGTCTCAGGGTCGCCTGGAGGATCTTCACCAGCTCTGCTGGTTTGCAGGACGACAGCCGAGGCATCAGCTCCAAAAGTTTATCCACAAAACTGTCCTGGAGGTGCGGCAGCTCCGGCAGGAACAGCCTGAAGGAATATCCAGCCCAGAGTTAAGAGTCTGCTGCGACAGAGGAGCTAAACGTCACCTCATGCTCAATAATCCAGAGAGATGAATCGTCTGGACGGATTCTTCTTTGTTCAATAAACTGTTGGATAAAAGACGCAACGTTTCTACAAAGAATCCGTCCAGACGACCGGACTGAACCTCGTTAGGACAAGGAGAAAAGACAAAACCCAGTTTGAACGTGTAAACTTAAGATGGCAGAAATCCAGAGTCACTTTTAGGACGGTTTCATGTTTTGTTGGTTTTTAAACACGTGCAGGAAAAAAAAGGCGTTACCTCTGAAAAGACTCCACCTCCTGCAGAAACCTCTCACAGCTGCTGATAAGAAGATCCACGCTGAGGAGACATGAGAGCCGTGTTAAACAGCTGTTTACAGATGTGTTTACAGATGTGTTGGAGCACCGACCCCTGTCTGCTGCGAGCCAGCAGGATGAGCTGCAGAGCCTTGGCCTGGAGGCGGACGTGGTGGATGGTGGCCACCTGTCTGCTCTCCAAACCGCTGTACAGAAACTCCAGCTTGTAGGTCTCCTCCAGGATCTACGGCCGCGAAAAACAAAGAAGAGGCGAGTGGTTTTACTTGGAGCTCTGCTGCGGTGAGGGCGGCGTGGTCGTGTGTGCTGACCTGCTGAGCCGCTGCGGTGGCCGTGACGTTTTGTTTGAGGCAGAGCGGGACGGCCATGTTCCACAGCTTCTCCTGCAGAGCCTGAAACGACACCTCCATGTTCGTACTCCTCAACAACTACGAGACCAAAACTTTTGCGCACACGCTCCTACCTTCATGAGCAGCAGCTGGCAGCGCAGGTACGTAGCGCAGAAATCAGCAGCTCCTGCGAGTTCTGTCTGCAGCTCGCCGAGCCGCTGCAGGTCCCTGACAGACAGACAGGAAGTCTTTACGTTGACGTAGGAACTGCCTGACGTCACATGAAGCAATAATTAATCGTTGAGCTCCGTGCTCCTCCATCTTTGTGGGCTTCAATGATCCGATTGCCCCTGGTGGGGCCTCCAAGGCTCTTCAAAGGTAAACCTGTTTCTTTCAGAGTCCCTGAAACGGTCGAAACACTTCCCGTGAGCTTACCGTATGGTGAAGTTCAGCAGGTCCTGAGCTCCGGGTGACTCCAGGTTCTGGACGGTGCTGACTCTGTCGAGACTCTGCTGGAGGAAGAGCTGGGCCGACTCCACGGAACCAGAACCAGAGCTCGAGTCCACGGAGTCCAAACTGTAGACCTGCTTCCTGCCCGGCAGCTGAAACGCAAAACGATTACAGGAAGTGGACCCTCAGAAAGAGCTCCCCTGAACCTTTCCTGCAGACTTAAAGAACTTCATGTCCACTCAGAACAAAACAAGGCTCCTCTTGCACAAAACATCAAAATACTTCCCCTGAAATGTAATATTTAAACTTTATCTCTGTTTACGTGAATATTTCAAATAAGTTGGTTTCAATAAAACTCAGAGGAGTTGTTTGGATTTTGAAAAGTTGCAAAGTCATTTTATCCATCGCAGATTCTGTAAAAACAGAATCTTACATGAAGATGTTTGATTTTTATAAATGTTGGTGCTTTAGCTTTACTTTCAAACAGAAAAGGTCGAATATAAACCGATTCAACATCTGCTGAATGTTTAGAGGCAGCGCGTGATGCTGATGTGGGTCTGAACGCTGTAATGAGTCCGGTCCAGGTCTCACCCTGAGCGGCGGCACCAGGTGCGACAGACTGTCCCTCAGGTAGGCGTAGTGTCTGAAGGTGTGGTCAGAGAACAGCGCCGGCATGGTGGGGCACGACTTTGCAGCGTTAAACACCAAAACCAGAACCGCGATGTCTGAGAAAAACGTCCGGAGTCAAGAAGAACAGAAAACACGGTGTCCCTTTAAATCACCAGATTTTCATTAATTTTGGTTCCTGTACGACTTTAGTTTGTTTATTTGACTTTCTGTGAAGGATACAGGCCGGATCGTCCATGTCCGGTTCTGGTGTGTCGAAATATGGATGTGTGCTGAGCAGTTCAGGGACCAGCGGTAACACCAGCGTCGGGTGGCGTGAACCCAGAAACTTCAAACATCTGAGGGAAGACACGCAAACAGAAC
The DNA here is from genome assembly GCA_031762315.1 of Hypsolebias antenori. Classification (NCBI taxonomy): domain Eukaryota; kingdom Metazoa; phylum Chordata; class Actinopteri; order Cyprinodontiformes; family Rivulidae; genus Hypsolebias; species Hypsolebias antenori. The sequence continues at coordinate 40,695,874 of JARVGS010001454.1, read as the reverse complement.
GTTTTCTGAACCGAGTCTGAAGGTTCTGAAGGTTCTGAAGGTTCAGACAGCTGTTTAATAACCATTTTATCCTTATTTATGACCATTCTGGATCTTCACTGATCCATTTATCAACTCTGCAGTCAGGTGAACGTTTTCAAGCTAAACTGCAGCTACCTGAGAACACGACAACGTTGTTGAGCCACAACTAGACACGGAAACAATCCATGACTTAAGAGAGTAGAAGTTATCATAGAAGTTATTTCCATTAATAGTTAGACAAACAAACAAACAAAACATTAAAAAAAGTTTAACGTAAGCCTGTCACGATAACAAATTTTTCTGGCCGATTAATTGTCTCAGAAATTATTGTAATAAACGATAAAATTGTTTTAAATTTGACATTAATTAGTAATTATTGTCAAATTTAAGAAGAAATGTTGGTTAATTGTTGTGTGTAGTACCTTTTTTGACCACCAGATGGCAGTATAAGACTGTCTGAAGCAAAGGATGGATAGTGAGAGCGTGAGCAGCGTGTCTCTTTAAGAAAAAATGGCGGACTCAACTTTGCTGCTTTTAATGATCCAAAAACGTGATTTTGGATCATTAAAACAGATTTTAAAGAGAACAGAGAGAGGGAGGGGTCAGTGAAGAGCACCAGAGTTGAGCCTTTTGTCATCCAGTGTCTTCAGTAGAAAGAGAGAGACATGAAGAAACTATAAAGGCGATACATGAAATTGAGGTTGATAATTTTCATTTATCATGCGATTAATTGATTTACTGTTTATCGTGACAGGCCTAGATGCTTTACAGAGGGAAATATGACCCCGTTTCAACTTTTGGGAAAGTGTTGCTGCCACAAAATTCAAAATTACTTTTTGTGTTCCAGCAAGAAAGAAGATCCAAATTCTCTGTTTAAACTGCAGCAGCACAGTAGGTGAGTCAAATAATCAAAATCTCCCACATCATGCGATCCAATACAACAACCGTGCAGAAAAACATACACCAGCTTTGGCCTGAATCTATCAGGCCTAACTTATTCATGCACAGTATACAAAGGAAGTGATTCAACACTAAGAACAGGATGTTCTCTGACCTCTACTGCCTTTAGAGGAAAACGGCTTCATCTATAACTAAAAAAGATCTTTCTCAATGCGTGCAGCCTTGTAACCATGTTAAACTATTGTTAACTGTAGCACTGGAGGAGATGAATATTAACTGCAGTGAATGCCAATGAAAACAAGTACAGGCCCGGGATAAAAATAAAAAAAAAAGCAATGAGTGGAAGTGAAACGGCTGAAGGTTTGATCCACAGAGGTACTTATTTGATGCATGTGGCAACGTTACGCCAACATCTGAAGATTCAAGAGTGAAGTCAGTTGAGGTGTATGTGATTTATTCAGGGGTTTCAGATGAAATGTCACAGTGTGGAGCTGTCGCTTGAAAAACAACAACAACTGGGATTTCAACACAGGGAGAAGCACGAAGCAGCTGAAATGACTCAAGTCTGAGTGCTGAGCTGAAATGTCACTCAAACACTAATGAACACATCTGAAGTCTCACTCTGGAGCTCATACTCTCATACGTTTCTACAAAACACCACTTCTTTACAGCGACAGAGGTTCTGTGTAATTCACACCTGTACCGATGAAGAGCATGCCGTACGCTCTCTGGTCCAGGGCGCTGACCCGATCCACCGCCAGCTTTGTGAAGTTGACACCCTTAGCCAGCAGCAGAGGGCGAGCTGAAGCTTTGTCCTCCATCAGAGGGTGTTTCTTGGCAAAGTTGAGCGTGGCGTCTGGCAGCTGCAGAGAGCTGTTGTAGCCGTTGTCCCTGTCGGAGTTGGTTATACACTGCAACGCAGAGACAGGATGGACGGACGGAGGAGGGAGAGGGAGCAGGGAACAGAACGGTGGAAAGTACACAGAAGACAGAAGGAAGAGGAGGAAACTTCTTAGTTGGCGCTGACACAGGTTGGCATGGTTATTTGGCTTAGAGGAGACTGCCCTCTGCTCCCCTTGTTCCTCCACTACCCTCCTTGCTTTTTCTCATTTCTGTTGGTCCTGGATCATTATGTGCATAGTTTTTTGTACCGTGCCAGCTTCTTTGATTCCATCCTCATCACCTATTTCTTCGTCTCTCTCTTCCTTTCTCATTACTGCTCCATCCCACCTCTGCCCTCACATCTCTTCCATTATAATTCTATTTTTCTGCTTCCTGACATTGCCTGGAATCTACATTTATCAAACATCACGAGTGCTGACTTCTGAGGTTCTTACCGATCCAGGCCGGGGGCTAAAAACAGGACCCGTGTAGCGACCCCATCTCTGCGACGCCTCCCTGTACTCCTTGTAGGAGCCTTCAAACACCTTTTTCACATCCCCGATCTGGTACTGGCACACAGCCGACACGTCCACATCCCCCCTGAAACATGGCAGCAAAGCAGACTGTCAGTGATGATGGCTGGGATAAGTGAGGGATGAAGTATTTTTCTTCCAAATCCTTGAGATTTGGACGACAAACCACATGTCAAATGCATAAGTGTTGGGGTAATGCACATGCTAATGGTGTTATACTGAGCAGATGTGATCGAGACAGGATTCTTGACACTGTCAAACAGCAAACAATGTTAAAATTCATGGACATGTCTTACAACTCCTGTGTACCGCCCATGAAATCAATCAGTTGGTGCTGGAACTGCTTTTCATTTCACTGTTAGGCTCAAGTTGCACAAGCTCTTAATTTTATCCCCATCACATCTCAGACCCCAAGTGAGACTAAAATTACTTATTGATGTGTGACCCAAGCACATTAAATTACACTCGTACGTTTGATTTCTGTCCTCCTCCACTGGAAGTAAAGTGTTTTTTTAATTTGACTCCAAAATTGAGTCCCTGACATATTGACACACAGGCAATAAAGTTTTTTTTATTTTATTTATTTTTTAAGCCAAATATAGTACAGTTGGGAGTCTGGGAATGTCAAAGTCTAAATTTTCAGCTCCTGCTGTTATTTGCTGGAACACTTACTGACGCATACGTCTCCAAATTTAGCCGAAAATATGTAGTTTTAGATAGCATCAAACTGGAAAGGAAAAAGCTGTTTTCATAATCTTTGTTCATGTGATAAATCCTGCAGGGGAAGTACCATGTGAGTCCGGGGGCAGCACCGCTGACGTGCAACAGGGCTACAGATGTGATAAAGTAAATGTAAAACACTAAAGACAGCACTGACTTAAGTTAAAAAAGAGCCTATTCAGTGACAAGGCCTTCCCATAATGGCAAACTAACCTAATGTTTTCTCGATTGAAGCCAGGGAGACATGAGGAATCCCCAGTAAGTGAAACAGAAAAATGGGATTAAGTTTTCAGTCAGAACAAAAAAACAAAGCTCGAGGCTCAAAGCTGGCTCTGTTATTTGATATGACATCATACTGAAGAACACAAAGGAGTCATATCAAAGAGCACCGCCTGGAGACAGAACATCTCTAACTTTCCCACTAAAGAAAACCCTTCAGCCTTCTTCTTGTGCTCGGCCGATAAGTAACTCATTAATGTGATACAGCCATTGAGTGGTCCAAAAGATGACAACCTTACACATTCATAAATCGTGTTTGCTTTTCTTTGGCTAGATGAGATGAAAAATTAACGAAAACCTCCAAAACATACAACCCCGGTGGAGAACAATGAAACTGTTTTCACAAAGGCTCGTAAATGTTTAAGAGATGTAATTTACTGTATTACCAGGAGGATGATGGATTCCTGCTTCCAGGAAATAATAAAGCAGTAGGGCTGTGATGCTAAAATTGGAAGGTTGAACTGTTAGTGAGGAAAAATGCTCGGAAAAATGACACTAAATCGCTCATATGCTGATATTTATGACTGTGAATTTTAACATTTTGTCTTCTTCAGCACAGATATACCACCACGACCACTGAGAGTTGCAGTGAAGAACACTGATTGTCTCATTACAGCGGCTCCTGGCAGTGGGCGGGATATATTAGGCAGCAAAAGAACACTCTGTTCTTAAAGATGATGTGTTGGAATGGAAGCAGGGAAATAGGAGCATGTGTAAGGATTTTTAGTAACTGTGACCAAGATCTAATTGTGAATTCAGAACGGCAGTGTCATAGCATCTCCATTACTGCAGCTTTGTGGGATTTTGCTGATCTACTGTGGTCAGACCTCAAATATTAAGGAAAGAAACATGCAACAATGACATAAATACCTAGAACTCAAAATGTTTCTGATGAGCTGTATTTACCGTCAAAGTGCATGTGAGCATCCCTGGTGTATTAGAAATTACTTTGTACTAATATATATGAATATTAGGGGTGTAACGTATGATAATATCACATTTCGGTTCGGTTCAGTTTCAAGAAGGGCTCAGTTCGGTTAATTTTCGGTACAAAAAAAAAAAGACAAAATGAAGACTTACAAAATGTTTATTTTGAAAATATGCCAGGTAAACAAAAAAATAAATAAAAGTGACCCATTCTGATTATATTTTAAATAAATGGCACGCTTTACAATAAATAAACTATACTAACAATAATAAAAATCTTAATAAATACAATAACAGTCAGAACCAGATCAATAAGCAGCAACAGACTGTTTACACTCTAACTAATCAAGTTTTAAGTTTTTGTCCAAAAAGACCAACTTGTCCACATTTTCTGTCAAAAGCACAGATCTAGT
>JARVGS010001454.1:40486067-40496754 GCA_031762315.1 Hypsolebias antenori | reverse complement strand
CTCGAGGACAGCCTGTATATATATATATATATATATATATATATATATATATATATATATACACATGAATAATAAAATTAACTACTACTTACTACTGGTACTGCTATTCCTACTTTGCAGTTTTTCACTTATCGCGGGTCTTCAGGGTACGGATCCCCCGTGATAAACGGGGGACTACTGTATTAAGATTTAAAATAAAATGTATTATATATATAAAATTGTTGAGGACTGCCTAGAAAGGGTCTTGATCGTCTATCGACTTTGATTTGTGGCCTGTTCTGTAACATGTACCCCCACAAATTTTATATAAAAGACGACCGGCTCGGCACCGTGATGTGTGCTATTACTTACACTGTCATTTCGAGTTACCACGGCGATGTGATTAGCAATCAAAGATGCCGTCTTTCCCATTGAAAAACCCTGACAGAACTCATCTTCTTACTGCTGCTGTGAGATCTAAGGACCTAGAGGGGAGAGGCCTCTGAACAAAACGCTGATTAACTTTTGGAGCCATTTTGGTTCAAGATGGCTGCCACAGCTACCTCAGAAAACTCTAAATCGACTATAACTCAGACATTCTTTGAGATATTGAGCTGAAATTTGGTTTGCTCATAGCCAAGACTGAGTTGTTACACAATCCTAATGCAAACTAAAAGTCCAAGATGGCCACCATAGCGTAAAAAGAAAAAAAATGACTATAACTCATTGATTTTTCTTTCTTTATTTTAATTTTTTTCTGAAAATTGGCGCAGTGGCAGCTGAGAGCGAACCCCGACACAAACTGTCAAATCAAAAATTTAAAATGGCTGCATGTGGGAGTCCCCGTCAAAAGTTTCTCCAGGAACTTTCTACATAACGTACAAAACAGAAAACATAGAACAAAAATGTAAAATGAGCAAACTAAATGTAAGGTACATCTTCTGTCTGTAGTTTTTAACATGAATCCTCCACGACTGAGTCGGCATCGTTTTTGAGGATTCAGCCTTTTTTCTTCTTCTCGTGACTCCTCGATCTCGTGGATTTAGCGTCTTCTGCCAGATCCCATAATGGATTAAGTGAGACCTCGGCTGTGTGGGTTCTGATTCAATGTGAGGATTCAGATCATTAACCCGGGGAGTCTGGAACCGACCAGCTGCAGCTCAGCTGTTTCCACTCACCCATCAGTCCTGTTGCATAGATTCAGTCTGTTCTCCACTCGTCGCTGGTTTCCTACCACGGTAGTTTTCTCCGGGTCTCCGTGCGCTGTGTTTGATTTTGCACGTTGTGTTTGCGGCCACGACCGTCTTTTGTTTAGATTTAATAACATTTTTGAGCTTCTCAAGTCCATTCTGCTTCCTTGGGCCTCAAATCTCCTGCCACCTTCGAAGCACACTCTGATTGTGGGCGATGTCACAAAACCACGTCTGGTTGTTAACTTAACTTCGTTTGCTTCAGTCGCTTCTCACCACAACATGATCTGAGTTTAAAACGAGGCATGTTTCTAATGGAGAGAGGCTGCCTGAAGGTCATGACATCACAATCCTCCAGAAACGCACCAATCAAAACGAATGAACCTGAGTATTTAGCTAACACCTTATGTAATGTCTCAATTGGTGCACAGAAGGCATTCCTTACATAGCTTCAGGTCTGTTTATGTGACATGCAGGCAACAGCTGCTGCAGCAACGTGATGGATCGCACCTTATCTTGTTCTTGTAAACGGATTTTGTGAGAACAGGAAGACATCGGAGTGTGAAACCAGGAAAAGGACGTAAACAAGGAAGTGTCGTATCTGGGAAGGAAGCACGAGGGTCGTGTGAGGTCAGCGACAGTGGAGCATGTTTGTTTGTGTGTCTGCGTACAAATAATAAACAAGCACATCAAACATTCCAGTTTGTTTCATATACAATTATTTTATTCACGTCAACGGGCAGAAGTGTCATGGTGTGGGCTGCGTCTGTCTTGTCCTGAACTTTGGATCCACTCAGGAAAATTTAACTAAACTTCACACGCATGCGTCGTCAGTAGACGGAGTGTCACACATAATCACCTCAGCTCCACGGTCAAGGTCACAAATCAAGGTCAAATGTTGTTCAAGGTCTTTGCTTCTTTTTTTTTAATTAATTTTAATAGAAGATCTACATGTTTACATCTAAATGTTCAAACTGTCCCATGGCGGAGGGGGTTTACATGAAAGGGCCGATGATTTTCTCCTCCTGATGTTGGTCACAATCCTCTGTTATGGAAGATGCCAGTGAAGGTCATTGCCATACGTTGCTGTATATAATATTTTGTGGACAGGTGTGTAATGTGCACCTGTTTTATACACTTGGGTTGATAATACTGTAGGAACTACTGTGTTTGTTTGAGTTGGTTCTGAAACGGCGTTCATCTGGTCCTGAGTGGGCTACAAATCTATTTTCTAACAGATTTCCCGTGTTTGTTTCTGTCCCCTCAAAGACCAAATCTATTTTTTGACCTTGTCAGTAATCTGAGAGGCCTATAATCTGCGTCAGACCCTAACTTTGATGGTTTAAGATGTTAAAAAAAAAGCTGTGTTTCTGTGTTCAGGCCGCAAAGCCCTCGGTGTGTGATAGATGTTCTTGTGGGCGGTTGAACAGAGAAAGCAGGAAGATGAAAATGTGCACGTCATCATGACAGCTACCATCACAGAATGACTTAAACATGATAAATCATTCCCAACAGTGTTTCCTCTTCTGTAATTGTAGCTCTGGACTCTGATTCTTGATCTTCTGTGCATGAAAACGTGTTTCCTTCTGACTGCGACACCAAATGAACGAGAATGAAGGAAAAGCATCTCAAACCGTCAGGCAGGTTGTCCACTCATCATCCGAACATGTGCATCACGTCCAACAAGGAATGCTTCAAGGATGTTGAAGCATGTACAAATGATCAGCATGATTCAAATAATAATCATTAATGATAAACAGGTCGTAGCTACAACTTGTAGTTTTGCATTTGTCAGATATTTTATACGAGTGTGACCGTTTATGAATCGTTCACTCTGTAGTGATCATTTTTCTTCCGTACGTTTTTCGGCGCGATTCTCGCAATTCCCGCAGTTTTGAAGCTGTTTCAGTCATGAATCAAAACATTCGGCTCTTTCAGGACAATCCTGCTGTGACTTTTGCTTTCAGTGCAACTTTAGCTTTTTGAAATATTTAGCATTTTCTGACTTTTTTTTCCCCCTCATAGAAAATGAATTGAGCTCATTTTACAGTCTAGATGTGTTTACAGCCTTTTACTGCTCCGTACACATTTTGATCTGGTTCAGCTTCTTTCAGCTTCCTTGTGCAAATTTAAAGTTTTTTTTTTTCAGCTGATTTCAGCTGTTTTTTCAGCAGTTTTGTGCCCCCTTCAGATTCTTTCTGCTACAACATTTTTGTGCTTCTTCTAACTTTTTTATGCTAATTTCAGCTTGTTATGCTCCTTTCAGTTTATTTCTGCAAGTTTCAGCTTTTTCTACCATTACAGCTACTCTTTAGCTGTTTTATGCTAATTTGAGCATTTCTACTAATTCCACATTTTTGCACTCATTTCAACTTTTTTCAGCCTAATTCAGCAACAATGTGCTCTTTCCACTTCCTTCAGATAATTTAAGCTTCTTTCTGATGTTTTAGCTGCTTTTTAGCTGTTATTTGCTAATTTCAGCTTGTTTCAAATAATTTTCACTTTTTTGTGCTAATTTCGGCTTCTTTCAGTGTAATTGGGCAAACATGTTCTTTCTGCTTTCTTCTTAAGCTTGTTCTACCTTTTCAGCTACATTTTTTTGCCTTTTTATTTAGCTGTTTTCAGCTGTTTTCAGATAAAGTCAAGTTTTTTTGATACCCTACCAGTAATTAAATTCTTTATGCTAATTTTGGCTTGTTTTGCTCCTTTCAGCTTTTTCTACTAGTTTCAGCTTTTCTGCTATTTCAGCTAATATTTTGCTGTTTTATGCTAATTTTAGCCTTTTCAGCTAATTCCACATTTTTAAGCTAATTTCAGCTTCTTCCACTCTTTTCTACAAAGTATTAGTTTTAAGCTTCTTTCTGCCTTTTCAGCTACTTTTCAGCTATTTTTGCTAATTTCACCCTTTTTTAAACTATTTTCCTAGTTTTTGAGCTCATTTATACCTCATTCAGCACAAATGTGTTCTGCTTTCTTCTGCTAGCTAAGGCTTGTTCTTTCAGTTCAGCTACAATTTAGCATGTGTTTGTAGCTAATGTCAGCTGTTTTTCAGCAAGTTCTTCAGCAATAAGCATTCACACTGCATTTTTGCTGGAAATGTAATTTCTCTTGTGGTTTCATATGTAATGTGAGCTCCAGCCACTGATGTGAACTCCCTCTCAGGTGCCGACGCTCCTGTCGTAGGCTCGGGTTGTAAACTGCTGACGTTTCTTACAGACTTTGCATCCTCCGCCTCTGATTGGCTAAGATCCGAATGTGCAGCCAATCACCAACAGCTTCTTGTAATGATTCAGTCAGAACACCGCTCCTTCATCCAGAATTAAAAACATGAGTTAAAATGTCGATAACATTAATAAATCAAAGTTTGTGAAACTCTGCCGGTGAACCAGCTGGACCTGGAGATTCACAACAACGCAGCTGGTTTAGAGCTTCATCTTTTCTTTGCACCTTTCAAAGTAGAAACTGCGTCTAGTTCATGAGAGTCCGTGGAGTCTAAAGGTGTTGACGGCTGCGTCATCAGAGGAGAAACTTGTTTTTAAAATCACAAAACTTTTCTGCGCTTCACAAAAACTCAGATTACCTCTGAGATCTTTCACACAAGTTGCTGCGGCGTCGGTTTTTATCTGCAGAGATGACAGAGAGCTCAACTGGTGGCTCAGGGGCCAAATCAGGCCCATGGGTGAACTCAGTTCGGCCCACCAGTGGGTTCATTTAGAAATAAAACTAGATTTTCAACCATAAAACAAACTTAATGACAATAACTGCTGGATGGAGCTCTTGGCTTCAGTTCTGTTTTTACTAAATTTAAGATATATTGTTTATTTGCCCTCATGTTGTTGTTGAATGTATTTTTTTTGTACATTTAATGCACATCATTTCAACTTAAATAAATATTTACGGTAATCGTCTCGTTCACTACTTTCCAAAGTTTAATATCTGAATAAGTGGCGCCTTGTCTTCCAGCATGGAGACAGGATGCTGCTGCACTCAAGACAATTAAAAACATTAACGCCGTCCTGGATCGAGTTTAAGCCCGACGCAGTTTTAAAATAAAGTTCGTAGATGAGACGACTCTGGATTCTACAGAACGTGTAGCAACACTAAATAAAATGCATCTCAGATACAAACCCCGTCACAGCACAAGATAAAAACCTGTGCTGAGGCTGAGTCCAGTCTGAATGTGGACTGGTTTTACTGGGTCTTGATGAGGCTTTTGGAACAGGCTCCACATCATGTCTCGCACTGTGTGACCGCTCCCTGTGAACTGAACCTAGTCACTTTACAGAAACCATCGCAGTCCTGCTCGTGCTGCTGCTGATGGAGTCTTCTTGCTCGTAGCTCCCTCCTGACACCTTCAGAGTCGTGCCAGGGCAAAGCCCCGGACGTGATGCACGGCAGGATCTTTGTGGGAGTGTGCCGCAGATTTATAGACCCCGATGAGGCGGAGCGTCTCTGGAGGAACAAACAAAACTGTCTGAAGCACAGAAGCATCACGACTGCCTTCGCTCTGAAGGAGTCGTCTCGTTCCAGACTTTTCGATAAGTTGTGTGGTTTGTGGAGAGCTTTAACGAGTTTTAATCCAGCGTGAAAGGGGCTTAACGTTGGGTCATGGCCAGTTAGTAGACAGGCGCGTCAAAGGCAGCGTGAAGGTCAGGAATCTGCTTCTATTATTCTTTTCAGAGCATTTTAAAGCTTGATACTTAATTTCCCTAATTTACTCAAGGTGGTGGGAAAAAGAACAAAGTTCTTTCAGGCTCAGACTTTTCATATTTTAGGAGGAACTCAAGTGCAGAAGTCCTGGGAAGAATCTTCGTGGTTGGACACTACGTGAGAAAAGAAGGTTCTTCCAAGATCATGTTGAGAACAAGCTGCAACAACTCCCAAACCAGAGCTGCAAGAACAATATTGTCCGCTTTCTTGGGCGAGAGAACTACTTGCTTAGTTCTTGTGGCGCATGGAGCAGTCCTAACCCTCCTGCTGCACTTGGTCAAAATCACTGGTGTCATTTGTAATGTGTGTGCGTGAGGGGGCACACTGTTGTGTGTCTGGGGGTCCTCCCCCTGAAATTTTTTAATAAAGTAGACGCCATTTTCTACATTCTGGTGTATTTTAACAGGTTGTTAAACATCTACGTTTATCTATGTAAGTCAACACTTGATTCAGTATTTTGAAGAGCAACAAGAAGTAACCTGACCAACAGCTCTCCTTGTATGAGTATCACATGCTTTTCTTCTCTCACGCATCCTAACACCACCCCCCCGGTCGACAACTGCCGGTACTAACGTAGCGCTAAGCTAGCGTGCAACACAGAGGTGTCTCCCCCTTCTCACCCTATCCACAAAAAGCCCTGAAGACATGAACGCCCTGCCAAGGGACGTGACCGAGGAGAAACACCATGCGGCGTGGTGAGTTGTTGGAGGAAACCAGGAGAACCCGGAGTGGACTTTTAGTGGTTTAAGTGTTCCCCTATTAATCAAGTGGAATGGATTTGTTCACAAAGACATCGAAACAGCGCTGGGTGAACTAATGTTTCATGTAAATGTGTGTGTGTGTGTGTGTGTGTGTGTGTGTGTGTGGGGTGGGGGGGGGGGGGTCCAAACGAATATTTTTTTTTATGTGATGGAGGGAAACGCCACATGTAATTGATGCAACGCATATGATCGAAATGACCCAAGAGGCCTAAGCTTGAAGGTCATTTAAAGGTCACACTTGTTAGTTTATGATGCAGTAACTCCACAATGTCTCACATGGATATATTTACATTTAAAAAAAACATGTGTGTACATGTAGTGTTCCCTCAGTGAGGACTGAACCAGGCAGAAGGACCTTCTCCTACTCTGCTCCTGTTTCCTGGAATATCTTACAAAAAGATCCGAAGCTCTTGACCTTGACCTCTGTAAGTGGTTTCAAACATCTAAGTTCCTGGAAAAAAACAGACACGTTCCTGTTTTTACTTTTCTACATCGCCTTCCGATCTAGCTGTTAATGTTCTTCTCAGTTTGTGTGCTTTATTTTATGATTGTCCAATGATGCCAGCGTTCTTTGTTGAAATCAGGTCTCTCTTGTAAACGAGTCCCTGAAGCTCAATGGGGCTAACCTGCATAAATAAAGGTTGAATGAATGCATGAAAATGACATATCTCTTGACTTCAGCAGGTGCAGCGAGGTCTGAAACCCTCAGATTTAAGATTTAACTGTGAACCTGAGACATTTTGTCTTTAACAGAAAAGGAAAAGGGATGTGCTGTGAAACTGTCAGTCAGAAACATGAGCTGAGAACTGGGAGCAGCTCGGCACATCAAGGTCCAAACGCTACAACCACACATGAGGCTTCATATTTCCATTCTTCTGCTCAGCACTTTCAAGGTGCTGAGGGCAGCGGTTGGTATCAGCGTGTCCCTTTCAGACAGGACACATTTAAAATGAGCATTCATGTAAAATGAGTTAAAAAGTTGTTTTTTTCTGGAAGAAATGCACATCAGCCCCCGCTAATCATTTAAAACCAAATGATGGCAGCGTTCTCAGTTTTCTCATGAGTTGCTTTGATTATGTTTTCTCAGAATAGTCCCAGAGTCATCTGGAACCTGTCTCGAAACGGTCTCAGTTCAGTCTGTGCGAGTCAGAAAGGGCGAGGTGTGTGAGGCAACGTTGGGAACGTTTGCGGCTCGTTTTGGACGTCGCCTCGTCCTGGCTGGTTGAGTCTACTCCAACACATCCGAGCACGTCTCCAGAGCCGGTGCCAGAACGCAGCTCCAGTGCTCCTGAGACGGGTTGGAGACGCTGGAGATCAGGTTGAAAACGGTCTGAGACGTTTTCAAAATGTTTGCTACAATTCTGCAAATGTTTTGAGAGAAAATTCTCAAAACGGTTGCTCAGTTATTATTTTTTTTGTAGGTTCACAACTCAGTGCAAGCTAATGAGTCTCCAGCCAACGTTTTGAGACATTTTAGAGATTTCTTAACAAATTCTGTTTGGGAAAGCTCTTCAGTTGATGCTGTATAAAACTTTTATACTACCAGTAGTAACTTCATGAGGGCTTCACTGAAATCCCTTCAAGCAGGTCGTGGGGTATTTTGCTTAGTGGCAGACAAACCAACACGAGCAGTTCCTTTATCGCCTGCGTCAAATGTAGCCTGCGATAAAGATCACACATTTGAAGGGCGACCTTTTTGTCTTGGAGGACAGTCGATCTCCATCAGTTCATCCGTCCGTTATTTCCACCTTGTTCTGGACTCACGTCTCAGGGGCAGCATCTTGAGCAGGGAGGTCCAGACATCTCTCTCCACAGCCTCTTCTTCTGGGGGAACTCCAAGGTGTTCCCAGACCAGCTGAGAGACATTGTCTCTCCAGCGTGTCCTAGGTCTTCTCTGGGGTCTCCTTCCAAGTGGACATGATGCCTGGAGGACCTCCCTAGTTTGGCGTTCAGCGTCCATCCTATCCGAATGTCTGGACCTGCTCAATGGTCTCCTCTGGATGTGGAAGAGCAGTGGTTCTACTTTGAGTCTCTCCTGAAGAACTGAACTTCTCACCGTATCTCTGAGTCCAGATGCCCTGCAGAGGGAACTCATTTAGACCTCCTGAATCCACATTCTTGTTCTTTTGGTCACTATATCTGTGACCATAGTTGAGGGTAGGAACATAGGCTGACTGGTAAACAGAGAGCTTCTCCAAGCTGCTCAGATCCCTCTTCACCCCAACGGACCGGCACAGAGTCCACAATACTGCAGATGTTGTACCAATCCATCAAACAAAACCCTGAGATACTTGAACTCCTCCACTTGAGGCAGAACCTCACCCTCGACCTGAAGAGAACAATCCACTCTTTTCTGACTGAGGACCACGGCCTCAGATTTGGAGGTGCTGGTTCTCATCCCAGCCGCTTCACACTCGACAGTGAACCGCTCCAGTGAGAGCTGGAGATCATGGCGCGATGACGCCAACAGGACCACATCATCTGCAAAGAGCAGAGATGAATCCTGAGGCCACCGAACCGGACTCCCTGCACCCCCCGGCTGCACTGAGAACTTCTGTCCATGAAAGTTATGAACAGAACCTGTGACAACAGGCAGCCCTGGAGGAGTCCAGTCAGCCGCCAACGGACACCAAACCCAAAGCAGACTGACTCGTGTTAGATCTGTCCTTCTGCTTTAACTAACGCATCTTTTCTGACCCGGTGTTGCGTAAACGTTTCATCGATGTGGCTCCACTCACTGGATGGTCTGTGGCTGGAACAACCTGTCTTTGAGCCAAAAGTCCTGCACGTGTTGACCTCACGTCTAAAAGTGTCCGGTGAGGCAGAGTGACTGATTCTGTCAGTCGAGCGATGAAACCTGAGCAGCGGCCGAACCGACTTTTATCTGCTGCTGTTTTCAACTAAAGCAAATCATCTCAATCCAATAAGCAACGACTGACATTAATGTTTGGGCTTTTAACAGACTGCCGCTTCTAACTAACCCTGAAGGTCCACTCTGATGACAGGAGGGCTGCAGAACAATAAAGTTTCTGGTGATCAGACAGTGATCGCTCTGGATGCTAACGGCCGTATTTCTAATCAGATCTGTGTAAAAACTGAAGCAGGAAACCAATCAACGACAGCTCCAGCTGCAAAGCTTTATGGGAAATTTCCTGTAAAGCGGTCTCTGCTCTTTGTTTATCACCTGCTGCCAATGGCAATAATGTTTTTACTACGGCTGCGTTTGGTAGCGATGTTAGCAAAATATCTCATGAACCACTCAATGGATTTTAATATTTTAAATTTTAATTGGTTTTTTGATTAAATTTTAATTTTAATTAAACTAGTCATAAGTTTACCACTCATTACCTTCTGAAGACAGCTCAGTCAAAGGTGGCTGCTGCAACGAACTGGAGCAAATTTTTTTTGCAATGCAGCACAGTAGATCAGATGGTAGAGCTGTTGCCTCTCAGCGAGAAGGTCGCCGGTTCAAATCCCAGTCCGGGGAGCTTTGTGGGTGGAGTTTGTCTGTTCTCTCTGTGCTGCGTGGGTTTTCTCCGGGTACTCCAGTTTCCTCCCACAGACCAAAACATGCACGTTGGACTGATGGTAACTGTGAATTGTCCCTAGGTGAGAGAGAGTTAATAATTGTTTGTCTCTATGTGTCCCTGGGATGGACTGGAGACATGTCCAGGGTGTCTCCTGACTCTTGCACTGCTGGACATGGGCACCAGTGACCCTCACAACACCAAAAGTACGAAGCGGGTAAAAGATGCTGGATGGATGGATGATGGATGGAAGATGGATGGATGGATGGATGGAAGATGGATGGATGGATGATATGGATGGAAGATGGATGAATGGATGGCTGGATGATTGATGGATGGAAGATGGATGGATGGGTGATGGATAATGGATGGATGGATAACAGCTGGATGGATGGATGGATGGATGGATGGATGGATGGAGGAGGGATGGATGGATGGATGATAGATCATGGACGGATGGATGGATGGATGATGGAGAACAGATGGATAGATGGATGATGGATGGAGGAGGGATGATGGA
>JARVGS010001454.1:40332347-40342864 GCA_031762315.1 Hypsolebias antenori | reverse complement strand
TTTTTCCAAATTATTGGACATAATTGGACAATGCGACTTATAGAGCGGAGCGACTTATAATCCGGAAAATATGGTAATCCAAAGGAACTGATGCAGCATGTCTTCCCCTCGGCCTCATCAGGGCTTCCTGCTGAGGTTTCGCTCTCAGATGTAAGCAGACCGATGGAAACGCAGGTGAAGGAGGGTTACACCGTTAAAGTTTCAAGTATTCTAACAACACATGCACGGTTACACGCCTTAGGATGAATTTCATACGAGCCTCAAAGCTGCAGACGTCCGATTTCAACGTTTCGTTTCACGTCTTTAAGTTTTTAATGAGTTTACGTTCAGAGCAAACGTTTCTGGACAGTTTGTAGATGTGAAGTGATGACAGCTGTCGTAATAAAAAGTGTTTAGGCTGCAACGACGGCGGGATGTAAACATTTAGTGGTTGTAACACGCTGAAACCAAAGACAGCTGTTCAGCCGTCGAGCAGAGAATTCTCTGAAACTATGTTCGAAAAAAAATCGTCAGCCGGTTGTACGTTTTTACAAACAACGACCGTCTGTTTTCTCAAGGCGTCGCAGTTTTCAAACAAGTATCTTAAGACTTAGCATGTTAGCAGCCGACTGCTAATCATGCATCAGCTGAAGAATTTAATATCTTTGGCTCGTTAGGCTCACAGCCTTACGTTACGCTCATTATTATACGCATCAACCATAAACAATTAAACGACTTGTTGGCTCCGGTGTTTTAGCTGACACTATTTAAATTAAACCTAAAATAAAAAAATATTTTTAAAACTTGTAAAAATTGTTGAATTTTAAATTAGGCCTTGATCCTAAATATTGCAAATAAAAATGTCATAAATCAAATCTGATGGTTAAAAATTTGAGTTGAGGAAAAGCTTCACAGGCTTCTCATTTACATCATTAAAATTAAAATTACTATAAATAATTTTTATATTTTTACACTTACAAAATAATCATTATTAAGCAATATGCTAATTGTTCCTATAGCAGGAAAAGTTATAATGATGACGTTTTCTTCATAAATAAAAGCACAAAAAATACATGTGATGCAACTTTTAATTTTTATTTGTTTATTACTGTAAAACTCGTGTTTTATATTCATATTATTATATCATTATTATCAGAATCTTATCCCGGCCCGTGCATTGTTGTTTGTGTTTTAGTCGAACTCCTGAAGCAGCTTTTATTATTTCTTGTCCGTTTTTATTAATAAAAACTGGATGAACCAAAAGGCCGTAAACATTTAATGTTCGATCACCAACTCAGCAGCAAAACCTGCATCTCTGCTTTCCCTCATTTTCAGCTGTTAACATCATAAAAGCAGCCGTTAAAAAAAAGCCACCCGGCAGATGTGGAGGTTCAACCTCCACATCTGCCGGGCAGCTAACCAAAGGCAGCTGCTGAACTTCTT
This sequence comes from Hypsolebias antenori, assembly GCA_031762315.1. Lineage (NCBI taxonomy): Eukaryota > Metazoa > Chordata > Actinopteri > Cyprinodontiformes > Rivulidae > Hypsolebias > Hypsolebias antenori. The sequence continues at coordinate 40,341,442 of JARVGS010001454.1, read as the reverse complement.
GTTTGGTAAAACGAGCACAGACTTCCTGCAAAGTTGCCTTTTTAAGGTTTCTGCTCGACGGCTATTATTGATTTCTGAAAGGCTGATTTTTACCGTACGGGACGTCGTTTTGTGCACGAGTGTGAGTAAACAAAAACTGTTGAGTCTGACGCCCCGCCTGGCGAACGGACCTCTGCAGGCCCTGTAAGCTTTTCCAAACCAAACTCAGGTTGCTGTTGCTAAGCAACCAGGAGATTACAGTTTTGAGCTAATAATAGTAATTATTATAATAATAATAATAATAATAATGCAGAACACGATTTGCACGAATGAGACATGATGTGTTAATTAGAGCGCTGGTGAGTGGATTTTGTTACGACGGGCCTGACCCTGCGCTGAGTTAAACATGACCAAGTTTATTTATTTTGTTCCTTTTCAACTTAAATCCTGAGTGTTTGAGCCTGAAATGACGGACAGCCGAGTAATCCGGTTTTAGCTGATGTGAGAAGCTGCAGGGAGACAGGCGGGCTAATAGCTGCTGATGCGTCCACTCTTATGACAGAGGACGAATCCCCCTGTTGCTCTTCAGGCTAAATATACCCCATCAGAGGGGCAACTAAATGGGTCTGAGCAGCTCCTGATGACACACACACACACACACACACACACGTACGCACTAAAATAACCTCCTAGCTGAAGTTTTCAAGGTCTGAGGATGAACGATAATAAAAGTTACATGTTTGGTTCAAAACCAGCTGTGAGGCTTCACTTCACTGTCAAATTAATTTATTTTATATTTTACTGTTAGTGAAATGTAAGAAGGCTATTAAAAATAATAAATTAATGTTTATGTTTCAGTTTCACAGAAATGACGTTGATCTAAAAACACAAAAGTTCCCTGCAGGAGGTCAGCGCAGAGGCGTGTCAAACCTGCAGATATGAGCTGAAGTTTAGGTGGTAGTAGCTGAGAGTCGTCCTCAAGATTTTGTATTATCTACAAGGCTCTTCCTTGTCAATGAACAGTGAGATGGAGGGTGCGTTTCTCCACTTTTCTTTAGCTGATTTAAAGTTTACGTGCGCCGAACTTTATGGTTTAGCAGGAACCGATGAACTCTCTCCTGCACAGACCACGGCTCTTGAGATTTGTGATGACTGTCTCACGCCTTCGTTCGACATGTGCGCCTCTGACAGAGAAACGGTGTCAGCCGCCGTCGGCTGATGCTGCAGAGAAAACGTCGCCTCTTCTTGTCGAGAGCACGGCTGTTGGCTCACGTGGTGCTGGAGGTGACCCCCCAGGACGGAGCGAGGCGGGCGCGTTGCTTTAAAGACGAGGAGAAACGATGGTTCAGAGACGCAAAGTGCTGCAGATGATGACGTGAAGACAGACGAGGAGCCCGCCGGGCCTCGAAGCTGAACTGGACTCTTGTTAGCCGACAGCTGCAGAGTGACGGAGAGCTTCAGCTGCTGGGAGGAAGACAAACAGAGCAGACCGCTTCAAGGCCGCGGAGCAGGACGGCAAACAAGGGCGGCAGATTATTTACGAGCCGAAGGAATTCCTGCGCTAATCCAACGAGATCTGGCATGATGAGATTTTAATCAGACTTTTTATGACTTTGTTCATTAATAGTTTCTGCTCACAGCTCAAATCTTCTGAAACACTGAGCCTGTTTCACATGTTACACACATGTGCTACACACGTGTGACACTCATGTAACACCTGAGGGTCTGAACATGAATAAAGATTTAGAGCTGCATGATGCAAAACTTTGTGAACGAGTCAGACCTCAGCGTCTGTTCCTGACCACGACGGCTGAAAACTGCTGCAGAAGAAGCTGAAACTAGCTAAAAGGATCAGAATAGTTACGAAATATAAACGTAACAAAACACGAGATAAAAGCTAAATGAAGCTAAAAGCAGCTCAAAGCTAAGACTTGCAACAGCTAAATACTCAAAAAAGTTAAATAGAAGCTAAACATAGCAAAAGGTTATCTTGAGCTGCAAATATTAGCTAAAAGTATGGACAATAGTTAAAAATAGGAAAAGTCTAGATAAAAGACAAAAGTAGCAACAAGCTAAAGAACCAAATGTCTAACTAAGAGTCCCTAAAGTTTAACTTAAAGCTAAAAGCTGCTAAACAAACCAAAAGGCTACTTAAAAACTAAAAGTAACAAAATGTTATCTGAGTTAAAAGTATCAAAACACGAGATAAAAGCTAAAGGTAGCTAAAAGCAGCTCAAAGCTAAGACTTGCAAAAGGCTAGCTAAATACTCAAAGATTTGATTGAAGCTAAATGTAGCAAAAGTCTAGCTTGAGCTACAAATGTTAGCTAAAAGTATGGACAATAGTTAAAAATAGGAAAAGTCTAGGTAGAAGACAAAAGTAGCAAAATGCTAGCTAAAAGCTAAAGAAACAAGCCTCTTAGGAAAACTCCCTAACAAAGCTAAAAGTTGATAAACAAATAGATAAACAAACCAAAAGTCTACTTAAAAGCTACAAGCAACCAAATGCCATCTAGGAATGAAAATTAACAAAACACTAGATGAAAGCTATAGGTAGCTAAAAGCAGCTCAAAGCTAAGACGTGAACAGGGCTAGCTAAATATGCAAAAAGGTTTGATAGAAGCTAAATGTAGAAAAGGCTAACTTGAGCTGCAAATATTAGCTAAAAGTATGAGTAGTTAAAAATAGGAAAAGGCGAGATAAAAGACAAATTTTGCAAAATGCTAGCTAAAAGCTAATGAAGTAAACTTCTACTAAACAAACCAAAAGGCTACTTAAAAGCTAAAAGCAATAAAATGCTATCTAGGAGTTAAAAGTAGCAAAAGGCTAACAAAAAGCTAACAGCAGCTAAGTGTCTTCTCCTTTAATCTGTTAGCGCTCTGAGTTTTAGCTTAGAGATGACTCTCAGCTACTACCACACCAAATTTTAGCTACATGTCAGTAAAAATGCTCACGTTCACTTTGTTGTTTTTGAGTTGCCTGTGGCGGCCATCTTGAATTGAGTTGATCTGTTGTAGATTGATTTCTAAAAGTTTCAGTTAAATAAATTCAGTGATTTAGGAGTTATTTTTGTAGATACACACTTTTACACACACATAGGCAAAAACATGATCTCTACTTTGGTTTCAACAGCAGGTAAACAAAAATAACTAATTAAATCAAATGTAAATATAATATAAACTTGCAGAACAAAACCAGTGACAGCTACTTGGTCAAAGTTGACCCGATCACTTCCAGCCATTAGAGCAGCTAAAAAAAAATAAAAACTAAATTTTTTACTATTTTAATACAAAATGTTCAAAGTTTTTGAACTTGCAGCTTCCAGAAAGTAAAGTGAGTAAATGTCAGCTGCTCCTCTCAGAGTTTTGTGCAGCGGATCAAATCCTGCTCAGTGGATCAGTGGGTTTGTTGTGGGTTTGTTGTGGATCATTCTGGGTTCATTTTGAACTTTTTTTTTTCATTCAACCTTTATTTTGTACAGGCTCGCCTCATTGAGTCACGAGGACTCATTTACAATGGGGACCTGTTCCAGACAGAACATATAAAGTATGTTCACGTACAACAATAATAATAATAATCATAATAATCAATAATATCATAATCATTCAAGTTGTTATGATCATGAAGACTGATCGGACTGAGACCTGCAGCAGGACTTTGTTTAGCTTTATTGACGATTTCCTTTCATCCAGCTACTTCCTGTGGTCATTTCCTGCAACTGTTCGCCTCCTACAGGAACACCTGTTTCCTACTTCCTGTTATTGCTGTCCCCACACAGGAAGTTAATCCATATGGTAAACATGGAGTCAAAGAATGGAGAATATTATCCTCGATGTTCTTCATTTAACTTTTAGATCGCGGCGTTCAGAGAAAGTTCTTATTCTGAAGCGAACTGGGAAACTTTCATCGCTTTAGAAACTGAAGACTTTCTAACTAATTGCTGGAGTTTGTGCCTCGGAGGGAAAGTTTTATTTCTCTTGTTCATGTTGATCTGATTTCTGCTTTGTTTTGCACCGCAGCACATTTCAAGAGCAAAAGGCTCAAAGCCTTGAAGCTGCAGTCTGCCTGATGACCAGCAGGGGGCGAGCACTGGCGTCCCTCTAGAAATTACTTTAATTCTCATTTTAAAACGTTTTATTTTTGAGTTTAGAGTCATGGCTGTAACTTTCATGTCTTGGTTTGAAAAGTGCTTCCCTTTTTTATTATTGCTCACCATTATGAAAGGAAGGAGAACGTTATTTCCTGTGTTTGTCTGCAAAATATCTCGAGATTCGTTGGACAGATTTCATTGCGTGCACATCTGCAACTGGTTAACTTAGGGTTAGTTTGAGTCAAGATGGCTGCCACAGCCAACTGATGCTAGGGACGGCAGAGATGGCTGTAACTCAGCAGACTTGAGGCTAAATCTTAGTGTGGTAGTAGCTGAGACTGATCCTGAGCACATCGCTTCCCGTTGCTCCGAGAATTAAAACCTCGTCGCTGGTTTACAAAGTTCTACACGGTGCGGGCCCAAAACATGTCTCTGATCTTCTGCTGCACCCTGAACCATCCAGACCTCCGAGGTTTGAATCTGCTCTGCTGAGTCAGAACCAAAAACGTGCAGAAGCTGCTTTCAGCTTTTCTGCTCCAACAGTCTGGGACGAGCTCAAACCAAATTATTTGATGCTGAATTTTATCTTCATCCGGTTCTTAAAACAAAACGTGAGCGCCTGTCGTCAGACTTTTGTTCTGCGGCACGTTGGTCACAACGTTTGTGTTTGGGTCGTCCTGGTTCTGAAGCTTCTGCTCTGATTTTTAAAAAGACCAGGCAGGACGGTGAAAGTCTAAAAGCTACGAGTAAATATTGTCTGCAGGCATCAGTGAAACTGAACGTTCATGTTTAATTTAAAGCTTGTTCTCTGATTTAATCTGCTTTAATCTGCTTTAATCTGCAGACTCCTGGTAAAAACATTTTATTTTCCCTCTCGGCTGAGTCAGCAGATTCTGTGCGTTTTCTGCTTTTTGTCACCGCGGCTGTAAATTATATTTTACTGCACATGTGAAAGAAATCAGAAGTGATATGTCACTCTTTCTGTTTCACTTCCTGCTCAGAGAAAGGCAGAAAACCAAGTTCAGAGAACGTTGACCACCTCAAAGAGGAAGTGACCAAACAAACTACAAAGTTTTATAATCCACCATTTGTTTATTTTTAAAATTGTTGTTAAATGTATTTTATTAATTTGTGGACGATCGCAGCAGCTGCTGCTCAGCAGCTCACGTCCTTTTCTTCGTTTGTTTAGATGAAAGCCTCCGGAGTTTAAATGTGTGAACTTCATAGTTTCACCTCGAGTCCATAATTAGATTGAAGTCGTTCATAAAATAAATTAATCTCTAATCTGATTAAGAATCCAGTTGACTGGGATTAAACTCTCCTGGTTCAAGTGTTTAGCGCCTCCGGAGCCAAGAAGGAAGAATTGTAGTTCAAAAGTACCTAAATGTAAGGTAAAGGCAGGAAAACTATAGCTAATAGCTAAAAGTAGCTGAACAATTGTTAAAAGTTAAAAAAGCAAAACTGTAGCTGAAGGCAGTTTTAGCTTAAAGCTAAAAGTGGCTTAATGGCTGTGCAAAGATAAAGTAGCAGAACTGTAGCACAAAGTAACTACTTTGTAAATAACAGGCAAATGCAGCCGGACTTCCAAAAAGTATCAGCGTAGTAAGTAAAAATAGCAGAACAGTAACTAAAGGTTAAAGGAGCAAAACAGTAGCTTAAAGCTAAAAGTAGCAAAACAATAGCTCAACGCTAAAGTAGCAGAAATGTAACAAAAAATGGCTAAATGGAATGTAAAGCAGCAAAACTAGCTAATAGGTAAAAGTAGCTGAACAACTGTTAAAAGTTTAAAAAGGAAAACTAGCTGAAGGCAGTAAGTTTTAGCCTAAAGCTAAAAGTGGCTAAATGGTTGTGCGAAGATCGATTAGCAGAACTGTAGCATAACGTAACTAAATATCAGGCAAATGCAGCTGGACTATCTATTAGCAAAAAGCAGCAGAAAACATTAGCTTAAATTTAAAAGTAGCAAAACAGTAGCTCAAAGCTAAAGTAGCAGAAATGTAACCAAAAGTAGCTAAATGGAAGGTAGAAGCAGCAAAACTAGTTAATAGCTAAAAGTAGCTGAACAACTGTTAAAAGTTAAAGAAAGCAAAACTGTAGCTGAAGGCAGTTTTAGCTTAAAGCTAAAAGTGGCTAAATGGTTGCACAAAGATAAAGTAGCAGAGCTATAGCAAAAATTAACTAAATAGCAGGCAAATGCAGCCGGACTATCTATTAGCAAAAAGTAGCAGAATAGTAGGTAAAAAAATAGCAGAACAGTAGCTAAAGGTTAAAGGAGCAAAACAGTAGCTTAAAGTTAAAAGTAGCAAAACAGTAACTCAAAGCTAAAGTAGCAGAAATGTAACCAAAAGTAGCTAAATGGTAGGTAGAAGTAGCAAAACTAGCTAATAGCTAAAAGTATCATACTGTAGCTAAAGTTAGATCAAGAGCTAGAGGCTAAAAGCAGCAAAACTGTAACTTACAGCTAAAAATAGGTAAATAGTAGCTCAAAGATAAAGTAGCAGAACTGTAGCTTAATATTAGGCAAAGCAGCAGCTAAAAGCAACACAAAAACAACTAAATGGTATAGTAGCTAAAGGGCTAGCCAAAATGTCAACGTGGCTGGATTGTGCCAAAGTAGCCGAATAGTAGCTTAAAACTTAAAGTGGCAGACCTAGCTAAAAAGCAGTAAAATGTTCACCAGCATAAAAACTTAAAAACAGCATGAGAGACCAGAACCAGATCCAGAACACCGAAGCAGGTTTGAAGCAGAACGACGTTTCTAAAAGAACCGAGGGGGTTTTACATAAACAGTGAAATATTTGTATTAAAGTTACAAAAGCCAAAAGTCACAGAACATTATAACAGATCGATGTGAGCGTTTTCAGACGTGAGTACTTAAAGAGGCAGAGGAGGACTGGGCGAGAGACATGTGTAACAAATGGGAGAGAGAGAGCGGTGACTAAGCCTGTGGATCAGAGGGCGGCAGATGAAGCTAGTCCCCTTGAAAGTTCAACCTCCAGCAGCTGCAGCAGCTGTTCCTGCGTCCTCCTGCCACTCTGCGCTCTCATGTTGCTCTGGACAGCAGACAACCTGCTCGCGCTGTTTGCTTAGTTGTCTCTGAACACAGAGTTCTCAGAACCACGACTCACACAGTGGGGTCGGATCCGGACGGAACGCCACGCCAAGGCTGGATGAGAACCGGATCACCATCAGCACCGTAACAGCTCTAAATACGACTTGTACAAATCCTGTTCGGGGAACTGGGATCAGGCTCGGGCTGGACTGCAGCGATCAGATGTGAAATGTGTCAGAACTGCCCGGTGTGGGAGGTGACCCAAACCCAGAATGCAGTCGGACACGACGAGCTGAAGAAAATTAAACTAGTTTAATTAAGAATGGAAACGTGGCAGCGTCTAACTTAATGCACCGAAGAATCTCAGGAGCAAACGACTGTGGCCGAACGTCGACGATGCACAGCTGGAGTGGAGACGTCAAAGAGCCTGAGCAGAAGGAGCAGGGTTGTTCTGGCTGCAGGGGGAGGAAAACCATCCACTGAAATTCACTTTGCACATTTCTCAGTTCACGTAAAACTACATGTTTTAATTTAAAGATACAATGAAATCCTCATCACGGCGTGAGTGGGTTGTAACAAAGTTGAGTGGATGTTGCTCTCATCTGCACAGTCACACAGGAACCGAACAATTTCAGCTCAGCTCACGAGTTGGAGTTTAATGAAGTGTTCGTTGGCTGTAGCTCCACGCTCCATGAGTAAACTCAAGGCCCGAGTGGGGCCCTCGTCACATCTTCTTGACCCCCCCATGATATTTTGAAAGTTAAATATTTGTATTGCTTCTTATTTTACTTAAAACTGAGCATACTTTAAATATTGCAGACTTCTCATGACAGCTGGTCAACTTCGAAGTCAAGAAAAAAAGAATTGGAATTTTTCTGTAATCTTTCATTTCGATGCAGAAATAGTGACAACAATTCCTGCTGCTCCTTCTGTTTATTAAACCGTAGCAAACAGAGCAGTAAAAAATAAAAAAAGAGGTGCCGACCAGCCGAAACGACAGACGGCTTCATCAGGTCTCCCTCCTCCTTCAGACCTCAGACACATCCAGCTGTGAGACAGCTGTTTCATGTCCCTAATCCTCCCAGAGCCTCACATCACAGTGGCTGGGAATTCTTTCTAGCTCTTAGACATGAACATCCATGAAGCTGGTGTGTTTCCTATCAGAAGTATCCACCGAGTGAAGGGGGCGGGGCTCCACCTCAGGAAACGGCTCGAAACAGAACCAGGGCGGCGAAAAACGTGAAAAAGAAATTTGTGCCGACTGTCACATACTGTGACCTTCTTTGTGACGGTTCGGCCGAAAGATGTTGGGAGCAAAGGATTGTGGGTGATGTCAGCCATCAGAGGAAAAACAGCATCAGCTAATAAAAAAAAACACGGAGTAGATCAGTTTAAAAGCTTTTGAGTTATTGTCTTTATTGTTGTTGTTGTTGTTTGTTTTTGTAAGGTCAGTCAGGTCAGGCAAACATCTTGAATTGTCAAATCAAAGGTTAATCAGACATACCACACTTTAATTTTTTTTTTTTTTGCAGATGTTGGTTATATTTTACAGAAATCCCAGAAGTATCTGGTAATACTGCCTAAAAATATTCAAGTGATTGATGTGCCTTTTTTTAACATTAATATTGCATCTTAACCAAAATCCATCCATCCATTATCTTTTACCTGCTTCTTCCATTTTGGGTCACGGGGGTCGCTGGTGCCCATGTCCAGCACTCACTGCGCGAGGGGCGGGGGACACCCAGGACAGGTCGCAAGTCCATCACAGGGCCTTAACCAAAATATACAAAGTAAATGGTTTCATTATTTAAACTTTAAGAACTAATAAAGTTACCTACAAGTTAAAATTGATGAATATTTTAACAATTCAAAAAATGTTTTAAAAAATTCTGTTTGTTTTACAACTAAGACGTCATGTCTCTGATTTTATTCACTGAATCATAAAAATGTTCAGTCGCAGTGGATATGAGCTGGG
>JARVGS010001454.1:40251830-40264953 GCA_031762315.1 Hypsolebias antenori | reverse complement strand
ATGAGAGTTCTGTGATGGAGTTAAACTCAAAGCAGTCTGCTCCTCACATAAATAATATTAAATTATTATTTTTATATATGAATGTTTCTGTTCAGTGCCCTGAGATGACTTCTGTTGTGACTTGGTGCTATATCAATAAACTGAATTGAATTGAATCATATGTGGTTCAAGCTGACAGTAGCTGACCATGTTGTATTTGCAAAAGTCTTTTTTTATTGTTAAAAATGAAAATTGTGCATCAGTTAAAAATGGAAGAGGTGTGGCTAAGTGTGGGTGTGGCACAATCAAGACCCACCCACTTTTGACAAGGCCCGCCCAGTCACAAAGATTACTTTTGTCTTCTTCTTTTAGCGCCTAAAAAATATCAAATAAGATTCTACCCATTAAATAACTTCCTAAATATTTATTTATACTTTTCATTTAAGAACTTTATATTTTTCAAGAACTAACCGCTGCTTTGTTCTGATTAATCACTTATATGTTCAAGTGATTTAATTATGGGGTCAGAGCGTTTGACCCCGAGGTCGTGTCAGAGACGAGCAGGCCCCACTGGACCTTCTGTTTTAGGAACTATAATAGCTAGTTGATGCTAAGAGCCATTAGCACCAGCTAACTACTAATCCAATAAACCAGAGGGTTTTTTTTTAATCCAACAAATTTAACCCATTTGGTTCAAGAGCCGCTGACTTGTTAAAAATCACTTTTACTGGTTTGTTTAGAGTCAGCGTTGATAAGAAAAACACTCACATTTATTTCATCATCTAATCTTTGGGAGATAAGAGTAAAATTTCAGTCTTGGTTTGACCAAAACACATGTTTTGACTGTTTTTTTTTTCTTTTCTAAATTAAACAAGTACATTTGTAAATCCAGCATCAGCTGATTTGATGCATCAACAGTGTAGAAAATGTTTCTTAATCACATGCGATGCAGTAACAAAATAAAAACTAAGTGTTGTTTATTTAAACACCGACTGGTTCATTTGACAATATTTGAAATATTAAAAAAAAGAAAAAACATCAAATGTTTATAAAATCCAGGACTTTAAGACTTCAGCTCCTCCGATGTTCTGAAATTTAAAAAAAAAAGTTTGAGTTAAAATCTTTTTGATCTGAAGAAGTCTGAACATTAAAAACATCAAAAGTTCTGCACCAGATCCAAAACTTTATTAAAACGTCTCAGTCCGAATCTGTTTCTGCAGGATGACGTCACTACCACCACCAGACGCGCGGTGATCGAGCTGGCAGCTGATTGGCTGATGAAAAGAGGTGAAAATAAAAATGCTGCTTCTGGAAAGACGTGCTAATTCTCTCCAACACTTTTTTTTTTTTTTTTTGAGCTGGTTTCCTTCCCGTCGACTCCTCTGGGTCTTCTCTCACTCTAATCCGTCGACCTCCCGCGTGCGCATCAATTACACCTCCATTCACCTCCCATTAAGCGGAGGCATTGACATTCACGCGCCTCCGTCTGTTCCCAGGCCGGATGTGGATTCCACAGCACCAGAACCCGGTCCACCACCCCGGCCGGGGTCTGCAACACCCGCCACATGTTCCCACGAGCTGGTGCCCAGCGCGCGCACAGCTGCTCCAAACGGACACGGTTTACGCACAAAACAAAATGACTGAATCTGTGATTAGAATTAGTCAACTCTTCTTGAATCTGTGGAACTGAGGGGAGAGCATGTAAACCCCACACAGACAGGCCCCGGGAGGCGAACCTGCCTCATTTTCTCTGAGGCGACATAACCACTGCTGCACCGTGTCGCCCACAAAAAGTCCCGTTATTAACAGAAGAGCATTAATTGTCACAGTCACACGTGACCTGTTTGGTCTTATTTTTATTTTTATTGGATCTTTTCTTAATAAAATCTCCCCCAGCTGTGTGCACAGGAGGAGCGCGCGCCGAGGTGGCCTCTGCAGCCGCCGGGCCAATATACAGCACGCCAGGGGGCCACATCGGCCTTTAGCTCGGGGCCCTTCCTGGTCTCCAAACGTTGGGAGCGCGGGGCGGGACCCGGCAGGACCTTATAAGACCAGCAGGTCCAGAGGTCTCCACTGTCTGCGCGCTGCTCCCAGTCCGGAACCAGCCGCGTGCGTTCGGCCTCGGGTGGAGAGGAAGAAGAAGAAAACGGACCACAGAACTCCAACAAAGTTCCAGAAGCATGGATGAGTGACTGAGAAGACATCCTGACCCAGACCCCCCCACCTGCAGGGCCGCTGAGCTTCCCTCACAGCGGCTGGTCGGTTTGTGTGGATCGTCCCGGAGGACTGGGCTCGTGCGCGGCGGTGCTGAAGGTCCGCTCCGTCTGCAGGCGCGTGCTGGGGATGTTGAGCTCCGTGAAGATGGAGGCGCACGATTTACCAGAGTGGAATAGTTTTTACAGCGAGGCCAGCGAGGTAACTGCTCCACGTCTCTGTCTGGCTGCTGGTCACGAGCTGCTCCACACGAGCGACACGCTGACAAATAAAATTAAATTAAATTAAATTAAAAAAAAAAACAAAAAAAAAAAACGTTGCGCTTCTGAGATCAAATTAAAAAATGAAAAAGTTTTGGATTATTTCAAGAAGCTCCTGCAGAGGTGTTCAAATGAGCAGAAACAGTTGGGTCAAGTTTTTTATTATTTGTTTTTATTTTTATTTATAGAGGAAAGTGGAATCAATATTTACCAAAATGTAAAAACACAACAAGAAAAAAAAAAAAAAAAGAGAATTCACTAATTATAAAATATTTATAAAATAAAAGAAACGCAACAAGACAAAAGTTTTCTGGAGTTTGCGATTGAACTGGATTTTTTAATGTTTTTATCATTTCGGAATAATTAATTGAATTAAAGTTAATTTGATCAGCAGCAGCTTCACTTCTCGCCTCAGCTCGATTCAACCTGATGAAATTACCCAGAAGAAAGAGTCTGATAACCTTTAACCACCAATCAGTGGCCGCGCCTGCACGGACATTCCGTTTTGACGCGCGTGGGACCCAAACCTTGCAGGAAACGTTAAAATGGTTCACGTCGTGCGTGTTTTCCAGCACGGACTGGGGAGAGTGGGGGTGCTGTGCGGGTTAAGGAGGCCGCCTGAGCTCAGTGGCACCATGACGCGCTTTTTACGCATTTTCAGCTCCTGACATGTCGGTGTGATGTCTGCGCGCACTGAGAGCCTCATTGTGCATTGATGCGAGGCGCCTTTTAATGCACGTGCAGGCTGATGCTCCTCCACATTTCACACCTGCAGCAGCTTCCAAACAGCTCAAACCTTTTCTTTTAACGCGTTTATTGGATTTGGGTTGGTCAAACTGTGACGGATCTGGAGGCACGAGCCTCAAAAGAATTACACTAAATGTATAAATCAACAGTTTATCTGCAACTTCACTTTCCCAAACTGACTCAGAATTAGTTGTTTTTCCTCAAGCAGCTGATTTCACACTGAATTTATCTTTAACGTCGTGGAATAAACAGGATCTGTGCGTAAAAACAGCAAGAGACTCGTTTTCACAAGAGCCCAAAATTATAAAAAAAAATACAATTTGAAGGTGATTTTTTTTAAAAGGAATAAATACATTTTAAATGTTTTTCTTTAAAACCATTTAGTTATAATAGTTTAGTTGGGACGTGTGTGAACTCTGAACTGAGTCGGGATGAAGGATGTAAAGTTCTGTTTGGATATTTTTGACCAAATTCTACAAGCTTGTACCAAGTTCACCATCTAAGCTTAAATTTTTAGTTTAATTTAACTAAAGGGACCAAAGTGTCCTTGACTCGGAGCTTTTGCTTGTTTTTGTTGTGTTTTTTTTAAACCTTCCTTATTTGCTGCATGTTTTGTCTCTTATTCCTGCTCTGCTCTGCACCGTGTGTTTTGAGGCAGCAGATTTGCTCGTGTAAAAAAAAAAAAAAACTAAACATAAAATCCACATTTTAGTTTTGCTTCCTGGTTTTAGAGACTTCCTGTGTGAGAGAAACTGATTTTGTTTTTGTCTTCCTGTGGTTGCAGATGTATTCCTCCCCCAGCACCATGAACCCGGGTCTGGGCTCCATGGGAACCATGAGCAGCTACATCAACCTGAACCCGGCCACGGCCTCGCCTGCCGGGATGAACATGGCGTACCCCAGCTCCAGCCTCAGCAGCTCCCCCCTGGCTTCCATGGGCTCCGGCCCAGGTCACATGTCCCTCTCCCCTGTGACCTCGTCCCTCACCTCGGGCTCCCTGACCCAGCTGGGCCCCCCTGCTCCTGGCTCGCTGAGCTCTTTGTCCCACTACCAGAACATGGGCCAGTCCATGAGTCAGCTAAGCTACACCCAGACCGGGTCCCTGAGCCGGCCGGGGCCCAAGGAGATCCCCCCGAAGCCGTATCGCCGCTCCCTGACTCACGCCAAGCCGCCGTACTCCTACATCTCCCTCATCACCATGGCGATCCAGCAGAGCAGCAGCAAAATGCTCACCCTGAACGAGATCTACCAGTGGATCATGGACCTGTTCCCCTACTACCGCGAGAACCAGCAGCGCTGGCAGAACTCCATCCGCCACTCGCTGTCCTTCAACGACTGCTTCGTGAAGGTGGCCCGCTCGCCCGACAAGCCGGGCAAAGGCTCCTACTGGACGCTGCACCCGCAGTCGGGCAACATGTTCGAGAACGGCTGCTACCTGAGGCGCCAGAAGCGCTTCAAGATTGAGGACAAGGCCTCAAAGAAGGGAAGCAAGAACCAGGAAGGGGGCTCAGGGAAAGGGGGCCACAACGGAGACAACCTGGGGGAGGATCAGAGTCCTGCAGGTGGATCAGAAGGAGCAGACTCCGCCCACTCGGATAACTCCCATCCGGGCTCCTCGGACGATCAGCCTCACAGAAACGCCCTGGTTTCTCTAGACTGCCCTTCGCTGTCGTCCTCGCATCTCCACAGCCCCCCCTCCTCCTCCGCCCCATCCTCCTTATCCCTCTCAGGCACCTCCTCCTCCAACCCGCTGCTCCACTCCCACTCTTTAAGCAGCACCTCCCACCTTCTGCCCAGCGCCATGCAGCAGCACATGGACCTCCAGAGCGATGCCCTCAAGTCCCTGGACCCCAACTACAACTTCAACCACCCCTTCTCCATCACCAACCTCATGTCCAACGAGCAGAAGATGGACCTCAAGTCCTACCAGGACCAGGTCATGGCCTACAACAGCTACAGCAGCTCCCCCATGGGGGCCAAGCAGATCTACGACAGTCCGAGCCCGGCCGCCATGGACTCAGGCGCTTATTACCAAACGCTGTACAGCCGCTCGGTGCTCAACGCCTCCTAATGCGGACACACACACACACACACACACACACACACACACGCCGGCATAGAGAAACGTTAGAATGGCCTCCGACCGCGCCAGCTAGGATTTGTGGCAGCCATCTTGTGAGGAGCTACGTGCGTCACTCTGTGCTGTTTCCATGTGGAAGCCACGCGGTGTTAACTCCTCGTGTGTGCGTAACGCTGTCATTAGTCCAAAACACATAGAAACATTTGACCCAAATAAACACACATCATGCAGATAAACAAACAAAAGACCAGAACGTTTAGTGATCAACCTCCCAACATGTCTGCTCGGATGCTGCGCACCTGTCTGCAGAGCTGAGCCAAGATGGAGACCTGTTTCCAAAATGGACACCAAAGCTCTGCTTCTCTCCGTCTTTCCTTCCCTCTCTGTCGCTCGGGCTCAGGCTCTGCGGTCTCGTCCGTGCTGCGTTCAAGGAACCAAAGAACAGTTGTTGACTTTTCCTCCTCATCGATGGAGGCCGGTTTCACGAGGCCTGAAAGACTTTGGAGTCGCCTGTGGGCCCAAAGATCCTGTTTCTACCAAACACGTTTGTACAAAATGTAAATAGAGGTAACGTGTGTGGGGGAGAGAATGTTTGCATTTATTTATGAAGGGAATAAATTTTAATATATCTTATGAAGTGCTCTGTCGACCAGTTACAACCTTAATGTGAGTTTAGTTTTTTATTTTAGCCAACGATGGAGGGAAGACGACAGATTTCAGGTTTCTGCTTCGTGCAGGTGTTACTGCGAACAGTTTCGTGTTACATCATCGGTCTTTTTGCATTTTCGAATCCAAGCTCGTTAACTCTGTGTCTTACCAAAAAAAAAAAAAAAATTTCAGCCTTTTTGGTTCATATGAAGAAAAACATCTAGTCCGACAGAAAAATAATACAAAACTGTGGTTAAACAAACAAACAAGAGAATAAACTGTAATTTGTTTCTGTTTCCTCGACGAATAAAAGTGAAAACACCTTAATGAACGTTTCAGTCCGTCCCTTGAACAGAAGCAGGGAGGAGAGGTGCATTTTGGGACGATTTACATACAGTACTTTGCACTATGGAGCTCCCACAGGCCAGGCGGGCTGATAGTGTGTGTGCACGTGCATGCATGTGTGTGTGTGTGCAACGCATCGGCTCACTCAGTGAAACAATGAGGGAGTCAAATGATCCCTGACGTCCCCAAAAAGTGCCTTTTCTTCAAACGACTGCTGATCTGATAAGAGATCGACGTATCGACAATCTGTTGAAGGATTAACTGCAGGAATTTCAGGTCACATGACGTCCTTTGTGTCGCAGCTTCGAGGACAGATGTCTTTTATTTAAGCTACACTGTGTTGCTTCTCAAACCGAACATGTGCTGACGTGTTGTTGTTGTTGTTGTTTACATGTGATTCAAATGATTCATGTTTCTTTGTTTTTTTTTTCTTATTAAAAAGGCAAAAATGTGGGGAAGACATGGTGCATGTGTTTGTTTTGTTACATTTGGAATAAAACAACTATTTTAAATTACAAACTGTTTTACAGCTGACCCATCTTCACGTCAGAGTTTCACGCCATGTTAAGAAATTATGGAATCGTGTTCGTTTTGAACAAAACGTAGAAATGAGCTCAGCGTCTCAAGAGCACGTGCTGTGGATGACTCTCAGCTACTACCACACCAAATTCAGCTCATTATCCGGCAGCCGTGTTGGACTCGTCCTGGTTCTTCAGGCCGGTTGTTCTTGGTGAGGCGGTGCCGCTGGAACCTCAGCTCCTGACCAAACGGCCGAGGTGTGCGACACGCCCAGGGGTCTGCAACCTGCGGCTCTGGAGCCACATGCGGCTCTTTGGTCCCGCTGCAGTGGCGCTTTCACGCTTTGACCAAAACTGCCAGAAAACTGAATTTTATTTTATTTGTTTATACAAACAACAAAAAAGGACTAGTTTTAGCCATTTTTCCTGTCACTTCTTTTGCTGGAACATGTACAAGGAGTAAAACATACACACTTTAACTTTATGCTTTATTTCTATACTTAATTAATTTTTCCACAATTAAAAAAAATACATAGCTGTAGGTCTGCATAGTTCATAGTTTTTATTAATTAAAAAACTAGACCCTCCACCCCCCCTACAAGAATCTGGTCTTTTCATTTGTCTTAAACTGTAATAAACCCTAACCCTGAAGTGGCCCATGGGCCACCAGTTGATAATCACAGTTAGGTTGATGTCACTTTTAATTTGGTGAACGAAGGCGTAAAATGTCTCTTTTGGTGGTGAAGGCTGCAGACCCCTGGACATGCCGGAGCCGTAGACTGAACACAACCTGGTCCCGCCGAGGCCCAGAGCAGCTCTGCTCAGAGACAGAACCGGGTCAGCTCGTTAGGGTCACTTTTACTTTAGGGTTCGTAGCTTTTGTTCTTTAAAAAAAAAAATATATTGAATTAATTTATTTATTTGTCATAGAAATGCACTGTTTTCAGCATGATTTTAGCTAATGTTCAGCTAGTTTTAGCAGCTACTGCACTGATTGTTTTAGCTTTTAGCTGCATTTTAGCTAGATATGGTATCAAGGTATTGTTCTGCTCGGTTCGGCTACTGTTTTGCGCTTGTTTAAACTTGAACAAGTCCTTTTCAGCTTGTTCAACGTTCAGCGATGTCATCCAGCGCTCGCTTCATTTGAGCAGAAAAAACATTATTTTATGATCTTTTGTCTCTCTGCTCAGATTCTCTTGTTTTATTTTGGACAATTAAAAATTTAAATGCGTCATTTCCTGTCCGTTCGATGAACTTTTCTAACAGTTAGCAGCTAAAAAAAAAAAAAAAAAACGAACGCCTCAACCAAAGGTCGAGTGGTGAAACCCTGAAGTTCAAATTGCGCTCAGGTTTCGTGCAACACCTCACGGGATATGTTGCTGCTCAAAGTGTGTGTCATAAACCACTCTCAGCTACTACCACACCAAGTTTTTAACTCCAGAGTTCATGCATTCACTAAGGTTAGCTGCGGCGGCCATCTTGAATTGGGTTGCATTCAAAAGTTAAGTCGTAGATTTTAAGCGTTTGTTCAGTTTCAACATTATCTGTTTGGTGATTCATGCAACATGCGCACACATGTCATCGCCCCGCTTCAGCTGACTGATGATGAAAAAGCTGCAAATTATTTCATAAAAAATGTTCAGATCTGCATCGTTTCACTGCAGGAAAAACAAAACCTGGTTTAGTTCCTGCAGCCGCTCTTCTGTGGACGCAGCGGTCCTGCCCTGTCGCCATGCCTCCTGTCTGTCTGTCCAACCCTGTCTCACGTGTTTTATTTATCATCTAGCTCAGCAGCCATAATCTCAAACGTTGCGGTCTGTTCTGAAAAAAAAAAATATATTTTTAAAAGTCAAAAGCCTGAAACGGAGCAGTTCGTCACCTTCACTGCAGAAGCTGCTCCGATAAGAGAGAGAACGGTTTGACACAGCCTCCAGAGCGCCGAACCTTACCTCAGGTGTGACTCACCTGAGCTGAAACGTCCCCTCTGTAACCGGGGGCCCCGCACCGACAGGGGTCACGTTCAGTTCAGGCCTCTCAGGAGGGGCCAGAGATTAGAATATTTACTCTGAATAAAGTGTGGATGGAGGCTGGGAGCGCAGAGGGTCCTGCAGGTTGAACGTGCCGCTCACTCTTCAAACCTTCCTGCTGTAATCTGTGACCCAGAGCTGACCCCCGCTCTGAACATGTGAAGGTTAGAAAAAAGATCAACGCTCAAAGACGTTTTCAGACACGATCCCCGGAGGCTGAGCGCTTTTCAGTTCCTCACGTGTGTCGAACTCGAGGCCCGGGGGCCAAACGTGGCCCTCGTTGACGTCTTATCTGGCCCCGAGATGACATTTCAAACATAAAATACTTTTATCGCTTTCATTTTTTTTTCCCAGTGATCTTTGATTATGATGTCAAAACCACAACAGCGAACATCAAATGAGACCAATCAAACTTTTGTTCAGGAAAAGAAAAGATGTCGGGTTAGTTTCTGAAACTGGCCCTTAGTTTGAAAAAGGGTTTCATTTTGACCCTCTTTTATAAGTGAAGTGAGTTTGACACAACTGATTCAGGTTTTGAACGTTTATATCTTTTAAATTATTCCGCCTGACTGAATGACGGCGACGTTTGGCCAGAGGAAAAGCATCAGCAGAAAGATGCGTCTGATTAAATAAAACTACAACGAACATGGGCTCTGCAGTTGGACCTGTTGTCGCTTTAACTCTAATTAAAATCTGTCTCCAGATGTGAAACAGTTTCTTTGTGTGCTCAGTTAAACACTCGATGAAAGAAACCCTCAGGCTTTTCTGCAAACGACGGCAGATCAGCAGCGTGCACGGCTGCACAAAGTGCGCCTGTGAAGAAAATAATTCAGTTTAACGCAGAAAAAAAAACCCAAAAGTTTTTCTGCCGCAGCTCATTTCTGCCGGCGATGAAGTAAAATGCTGCAACAAAAGGAAGTAAAATGGAAAAAAGGGAGAAAGTAGCTATGAAGAAAGACAGAAAGGGTGTTGTGTTTCTAAGACGGGCGATGCAAATGAGGCGGTGCATCCTGGATCCTGTTAGGTGGGTGCTCTGTTTACACTTGTTCCTGCCTGAGGGAAGAGGAGGACGGCACTTACAGTTTAACGCTCACGACATGCGCTGCGTTCTGTTAAATGGATGGGTGTGATGACTGTCATGCAGCTAGTTTGAAATCTGAACCTGAATTTACTCAATTTCACTCAAGTTTGACAATAAAGCTTCTGTCCCTCAGGACGGTCTGACACACTGCACTCTTCTGCAGGTTATTATTGATAAATTAGCTTTTCACATTCAGAACGATGCAGAGGTTCATCTGAAGTTGCATGAAACAAACTAGAAAGCTGGCATTTTCTGAAAACAGTCCCGAACAGCCAAACTGAAATGTGTTGAAAAAGCCGAAAGTGTCTTGGTAGAGTTAAAATATTCCTGAAAGAAGCTAAAATTAGCTAAACAAAGGTCAAAATTACCTAAAATGACCAAAACAAAAGTTAAAAGAGCCTCAAACCAACATAACTATAGCTAAAATGGGCAAAACAGCTGCTACAAGCTCAAATTAGCAAAACTATCAGTAATGCTAAGTTTAGCTAAATCGTAGCCTAATGGCTAAAACAAGCACAACTGAAGCTAAAAGCAACAAATAGCAAGACTAAAAAAGCCAACATTAGCAAAAATAAATAAATTGATTAAATAAATACTTCCTAAAAAGCCATCCATCCATCCATCCATCCATCCATCCATCCATCCATCCATCCATCCATCCATCCATCCATCCAATATCTTCACTAGCTTCTTCCTTTTCAGGTCACGGGGGTTATATCTAGCCATCACTGTGCAAGAGTCGGGGGACACCCTGGACAGGTCTCCAGTCCATCACTGGGACACCTGGAGACAAAGGAGACGAGCAACCATTCACTCTCTCACCTAGGGACAGAGTCTAACATACATGTTTTTGGTGTGTGGGAGGGAACTGGAGTAGCGTATACACGAAGAGAACATGCAAACCAACCAAGTGCCCCCAGCAGGGATTTGATCCGGTGACCTTCTCGCTGAGAGGCGGCAGCTGTACCAACTGATCCACCGTGCCGCCCCTCTTAAATGTCAAAAGTAGAAAAATGCTAGTTGAAAGCAGCTAAAAGTTAGCTAGAAGCTAATCTCCGTTAAAGGCTAGCCAAAAGCTAAAACTTAATAAAAGTTAGCAAAAGGTAGCCAAAGGCTAGCTAAAAGTAGCAAATCAGTAGAGAATAAAGGGTAAAGTAGATGAAGACAAACTGACGCAGATTTCAAAAAGAACAATATTTAAACAAAGAGGTCTTAATTCATTTCTGTGGGAAAAATATTTGTAGATCAAGTTAAATAGTTGGAAAATCATAAAATGCATCACGGTAGCACCCATCTCCTGAAGGAGCCGAACGCTTTCACTTGAATGGCTAAAAGAAATGGACTGGTACTGCACCTGGAGCTGCTTTGTAGCTAACCAGGCTACATACAGCGCTCTGCTGCGTCTCTGCACAATGAATCTGAAATGATCACTCCATACGAGACTAATCAGCTCCATCGATCACATTCTTACAGCCACGGGAGGCCGTGAGGGGTTTGGTGTCGTTGGGGAGAGGGATGTCTGGGTTTCTCTCCTGGACGTGCATGCTGCCTTCACGACCCAATAAAGAGTAGAAGACGGAGGCGGAGCATCTCGCCGGGGGACATTTTGACATGTGACTGCATACTGGTGGAATCGAACCTTCGACTCGCAAGTTGGAGGGTGGCTGCTTTAATCGCTGAGCCACAGCTGCCTGCACTGATGCACAAACTAAAAAAAGTGGGAAATAAGAGCGCGAATACTCAGCATTCACAAGACTGACAGCGAGACGCTGACTGCAGCTCGTTCAGCTGCGACACGAGACAAAACTAAATCCGCTCAAACGTCCGGATCAAGTCAAAGCGTGTAAAAACGCAGAACTTGTCACATTTTATTTGATAAATGAGGTCTGCGGCTCACGAGCAGGAAGGTTGAGAAACCGTTTGGCAGCGCAACGCAAAAGCACGAAAAGGTCTAAGCGAGTCCGAAAAACACGAGGACAGAGGGACATTCAGAGCAGCAGACGTTCAGTTTCAGGCCGAGAGACAGAGGGACGGAGGGACAGAGGGACGGAGGGACGGACCGAGGCACAGATAAGCTGTTGGACTTTGCTCGCTCGGCCGTGGGTGTTGCAAAAAGGCCCGAGATAAACTGCTGGCCTGAGAGACGAACACAGAGGAGGCTGATTACGTTTAACCTGGCTCAGTGTGTGTGTGTGTGCGTGCGTGCGAGCGTGCACGTGAGTGGACAGAGGACTGCATCGATCCAAACTGCAGCACTGACTCAAAAAGATCAAGAGCTGTCCTGATGACTAAAAGTCCAGGAGACAGACTCGTTTCAGGCTGCTGGTTCCAATCTCTGATCCGTCAGAGCCCTCGAGCAGTAACAACCGACGGCCCGGCAGCCCTCGAAGGCGCGCGCGTCACCCGGCGGCAGAGCTTTCAACCGATGTAGACGCGCTGAAGTCTTTCTGGTCAAACCTGCAACTTAATGTTTTGCAGCATTTCATTCAGCGATGAGCTGGTGCTCGGAGGACACGTTGGACGTGACTCTCAGCTACCACCAGCACGTTCAGCTCCGCAGAACGGACTGAGCTGTGCCACCTCAAGTCAGGTTGAGTCCAAACGTTCATACTCTGAAGGTGTGGACTCAAAGCTTGTTCTCTGAAAGCGTCGTCAGTGTTTGTCGAGCAGGTTCCTCAGAGAGGTCCTCGGCTTGGACAGAAGATACGGTGGTTGAGCTGTTCCCCGTGGAGCTCTACGTTTTATGACTGGTCTTAAACATTCGACACATCCCTGAGTCGCACGCCCGGGTGGGATGGTCCTCCCCGTCCATGCATCCATTAAATTATTGGTACTGTGCTGGTTCTGCTCCCATCTTATCTGAATAAATCTAAATAAATAAATAATAAATCATAATAAATATAATAATAATAATAATAATAATATATAATATAATATAATATATATATATTATATAATAATAATAATATAATAATAATAATAATAATAATAATAATAAATATAATAAATAATAAATCATCTAAATAAATCACAAACGGACCGGAGTTCTTCACTCTGCTCCCAGAGTCAAGGATTTTTTTTTTATATTGTCAAACCAGCTCACATTTTCATATTTATGGTATGAAATTCGGACTCAGGTCCCAGATCAAGAAGCCTAACAAAAAATAAATAAATAAATAAATACAAAAGAGTACAAATAATACTGTATACATATATATATACAG
>JARVGS010001454.1:40209654-40221033 GCA_031762315.1 Hypsolebias antenori | reverse complement strand
GAAAATTTCTGAAAAATACTGCCGTTTCGGCCGATGACGTCACTGGGGAGGCGGGCCGGATACGCGAAACGCCGGTTTCCAGGAACACCGGAAACCGGGGGTTACCTGTATTGGTTCGTTGGCCCTGACGCAATCAAAAGCCAGACAACGACCCAGCCCACACATTAAGCACATTATTATGGCCCGGCCCGTCCGAGTCCGGGTCGGGCGGGGCCGGGCTCCGGATTCAGGTTAGAGTACGCTGTCCTACCCCCACCCCATCATTTTTGACTCAGACCCCAGACTTTAGGAGTTGCGCTCCCAGAACCCAGCTCCACATCCTGAAGAGAGTGTTTGTCGGACCTTCCAGGTCGCGCTCACGCATCAGTGATCCGTCCAAACATCCGCTCCCTCTGACGTCATCGCCGCTTCGGCTTCTCCACCTGTGATCGAGCTCTACAGCCACAGCTGACGTTCTCCTCCTGACACAACTTTAAATTAATATCTTTGTTCACTCCTGTGTGTGGGTGAATTTCTGGGACACCCCCTCGCAGAAAGAAAGAGACAAAAACTGAGCCATTGTTCTGAAGCAGGAGTCAGAAAGAAAAAGTTATTACATGGAAATCAAAAAGGGACAATTTTATGTGAAATATGTCGTTTAGTATTTAATATACTGTAGCTTTTTTTCTGTTTGAAGAAGAAAATGTCAGGTAAAGACTAGTTTGTAGAAATTCTCAAAAGTGAAGTAGATTTAACGTTCATGGTTAAATTGATTTAATTTCTTTAAACAGACTCCGCAGACGTCCTGGACTGTCTGTTTGAAACTGTTTTAACGCTCAGCACATCTTTACTAAATAAAATAATGTTAAAACTTTTGGACCTGACAGACTTTTCAGCAAAGATTTATGAGACTTTTGTTCAAAGACTGAGAGCTCGGTGCTTCCATTTTTAACCAGTTTATGAGCTTGAGCTGTGATTTTTGCGAAAAAGTCTTTCATACATTAATATAAACAGGATCGGATCAGAGATGTGTGTGCGGGGGGGGGGGGGGGGGGGGGGGATGGGGGTCTCATCTCTGCTTTGTGCAGATGATGTGGTTCTGTAGGCCTCTCTGGGCTGAGACCTTCAGCGTGCACTGGGACGTTCGCAGTCGAGTGTGAAGCAGGGATGAGAGTCAGCTCCTCTAAGTCTGAGGTCGTGGTTCTGAACTGGAAACAGGTGGACCTCCAGGTCAGAGGTGAATGTCTTTGCTTCAGGTGGAGGAGTCCAGGCATCTGAGGTTCCTGAGTGATGGTAGGAGGGAGCAGGAGAGAGATCAATGGATCAGGACATCATCCTGAATAATGAGGGCGTTGCTTCGGCCAGTCGCGGTGAAGAAAGAGTCTAAAGGCAAAGCTCTGGATTTACAGGTCCGTCTACGTTCCAACCCTCACCTGTGGTCATGAGGTTTGGATCAGGACTTAAAGAACCAGATCCTGGATCCAACTGCCTGAAATGAGCTTCCTTCACAGGGTGGGGGTGCAGAGTGTCACTGGAGGGCAGAGAGGTCTGGGTTTCTCTCCTGAACCTGCTGCCTCTGCAACCGGATCACGTACAAGCGGTAGAAGATAAATATTTAAAATAATAAAATATTATCAGATTTGTTCACGTAAATATTCTGAAAAACCTGCGGAATTTGATGCGGCAGAAACACGTTTATCCCACCGTCAGTTCTCGGCTCAACCTGAACAACTTCAAGACGTTTGTTTCAAAACACAATCGGTTTTATGCATGTGAAAACCGAGCCTGATCCACAGCAAACACTGAAGGTTTGGGTGAAAGGTCGCGCTCTTGCATCGCCCGACGCTCATCCTGAACACGAGCGGGAAGCTGCTTCAGAACAAACACAACTGGACTGGGACAGAACTGGTCCGACTGGTCTTTGTGCTCTCTTGGTGATGCTGCAGACCTGAAAATTTTCCATCCAAATTTTCATTTGAGCAAAACTTCACAAAGTACATAAAATAAGAATATTGATGAGAAACATAATCATGACGATGCAACTATTTATAATGCACTTAAAAAACATCACCGTTGGCTAAAGCGCTGCACGGTGATGAAAATGCATAAAAGCAAACATAAAAACAATAAAATCAATGAAAACAGTAAAATAATAAACCCGTAAAATCATCAAATGATACAAAACAATAAAAACAAACAGCTCAAGCTGAGTTAGAAGCCAAGGAGAAACAAAATGTTTCAGGAGAGGATTTAAAAACAGGAACCGGCCTGTCAGCTCGTTCCTCCGATCAGAGGCGGCGAATGAAAACGCTCGCTCGCCTGTTTGACTTTGATCGACCAACAGGAAGTGATCCGACCTGAGAGGGCGAGAGGGAACACCTGGAGCAGGTCGGACACTCAAAAACAAATCCAACTAGTGAAATTTTATTTCCTGCAAAAATGCAGTGTGAATGCTAACTGCTGAAGAACTTGCTGAAAAACAGCTGAAATTAGCTAAAACCATGCTGAAATGTGACTGAAACGGGAGAAAAAGTTTAGCATAAGACAGCACAAAGAACACATATTTGCTAAATTAGGTTTAAATAAGGAAAAAACGAGCAAAAACAAAATTGAAATTTAGCTAAAAAAGATGAAATTAGAAGAAAAAAATAGCTGAAAGGGCAGAAAGAAGCTTAAACTACCAGACGTGAGTGAAAGGAGATGAAATACAATTTGGAATTAGCTGAAACAGCTAATATTAGCATTAAAACAACTAATAGCTGAAACAGCAGAAAGAGCTGAAACAAGAAAAACATGCTGAAAGGAGCATAAAAAGCTAAAATTAGCATTCAATTAATTAGGCTGAAAGTAGCATGAAAAACGTGAATTTATCTGAAAACAGCTAAAATTAGCTACAAAAGTGCTAAAAGAATTGTAGCTGAAAAGGTAGAACAAGCTTAAATTAGCAGAAGAAAGCAGAAGTTTGCCTAATTAGGCTGAAAGAAGCAAAGATGAGCCAAAAAAAGTGGAAATTGTTTGATTAAAAAGCCTAAATTAGCTTTAAAAAAAAACAGCTGAAAAGTAGCTAAAAAGCCAAAAGAAGCTGAAATTACAAGAAGGAAGAGGACAGAGCACATTTTTGCTGAATTAGGCTGAAAAAGTTTAAATGAGTGCAAATAATGTGGAATTAGCTGAAAAAGCTTAAGTTTGCATAAAAACAGGTATGCAGAAGCTGAAATAGTAGAAAAAGCTGAAACTAGCAGAATTAAGCTGAAATGAGCATAACAAGCTGGAGAAGTTGGAAGAAGCACAAAAATGTTGTAGTTAGCAGAAAGAATCGGAAAGAAGCACAAAACAGTTGAAAGTAGCTGAAAAAAGTTTAAGTTTGCACAAAGCTGGAAAAAAAAGCTGAAGCAGAACAAAAGGTGAAAGGAGCAGCAAAAGGTTGTAAACAGATCTAAAGATTTGAAGGACGTAAAATGAGCTCAATTCATTTTCTATGAGGAAAAAATGGCAGAAAATGCTAAATATTTCAAAAAGCTAAAGTTGCACCAATACCAGAAGTCACAGCTGGATTGTCCTGAAAGAGCCGAATGTTTTTGATTTATGATTTGTAGCTTCAAAACTGCGGGACGAGAAACGTGCAGAAAAACATACGGAAGATGAACGGATCACAGGAGAGTGAATTCTTCATGAACGTTCACACAATAGTCCCAAAGTTAATCTGGAAACGAACAGGAAGCCAGTGTGGCTTTGTTGAGGTTGAGGTTAAAGAACGGATTAAAATCTCAGAATGATGCTGTGAAAGAAATGGTTTGACCAGTTGTCTCGACTGAGGAAAGATGGACTTGAACATAGATTATTTTACGTTTAACTTTATTAATATCGATTAAAAAAAAACTCAATAATGAGACATTGGTGTTTTAAATTCATTAGAAACTAAATTAATGATATTAATTGAGGGTTTAACCAGATATTTACAGTTTAAGTATTAAATTAGCGTCGTGCAGGAGGAGAGATTAATAATTTACTAAAAGAGAAGTGTAAAGTGAGATTATGATGTGGTTCTGTTGTGACCTGCTGAAGGTGGGAACATTAAGCCAGACCCAAACAACTCATAAAACCGTCTTCATCAGCACCTCGTGGGATCCAGTGGATTGGATTTACCGGTACTCCCAAAGACCCATGAGAAGTGATGTTTCATCGTTGTCGGTTATTTACCTCCACCGTACTCCTGCAGCTTCAGAGACACCTGCATTTATAAAACGTTCTCCTCAGTCTGAGTTCTGGCAGCAGTTATACGGCAAAGACGAATTTGCAAACAACTTTTTTTAAAAGTCCTCGCAGACGACTCTGTCCGCTCTCTTTCGCTGTGCTCTTCTGTGAAAATAATTTCAAGCCGTACGGCGCCACCCAAACGTTCTGCGCGTTCTAAGGTTTCAGGCAGCGAACCCAAGCGTCGGAGGAAGATGCTAACCACAGAACAGAAGGTGGAGCTTCTCGACTTGTTGGAGGAAGGGACAACCTGTTGGACGCCATTACGGGAGCAACAAGTTCGCTGTATATGTAGTAGTGGGTACACTGGTGAGTACCCATGTAAAATTCAGCAGTACTGAAGAGTACATATACGTATGTTAAAATTGTGTAGAGTTTAGAACAGGGGTCTGCAACCTGTGGTTCTTTGGTCCCTCTGCAGCGGCTGCTTGAAGCTTTGACCAAAACTTAACAAGAAACTGAATTTTATTGGGTTTTATACCCACAACAGAAGAGACTGGTTTTTAGCAATGTTCCTGCTAATTTTCTACAAATGTGTGAACAAAGCTACTAACTCAAGAAAACATGCAGATTGAATTTTCATTCATCCAACGTCCAGCTTTACAGTGGGACCTTTGGAATACCTTTAAGACAGATTGCTTCGAACAAATGCGGTAAATTTAATAACTGTCAAAAAAATATATATAATAAAGTCAAAGCAAACAAAAGCATTTGTTTTTCATTTAAATGGTTCAATAAATCACAATTATGTGGAAGCAGATTAGGGCCACGGTGTAGTATTTTTATTAAAATTTTTAGAATTATGACTTTAACTTTAAATTCTGAAAAAATAAGTCAGAATTCAGGAGTTCTTTTTTTTTTTTTAAATTGCACTGTGGACCTGCCGTGATCCTCTTCCAAACTCACGTTAAAGTTATGTGCTTTATTACTTCAAAGTCAGGTAATTATTTTTCTACAAATAAAAGGTGGACTCATAGGCCTTGAAGAGTTCGACATTTTAATTTTCTATCAAAATTTATCTAAACTATTTTTTCTAAAATGTAAAAATATCAATAAATATTAAAACTCCTCATATTCTTTTAATTTTATGATGTCACCACCACAGGCCAGAACCCCCTACTCCAACAAACTCGAAGAGGCCCAGTTGATAATCCCAGTTGATAATCCCAGTTGTAGCCAGTTTCAGAACTGTTTAATTTTGTGAGTCAAGGGGCAGCGATGTCTCTTTTGATTGAACAGTTTGCAGACCCCTGCTTTAGAACATTGTTGCAAGAGTGTGGGAATGGTTTATAAAGCCTTCAGATTTATGTAAAATACTAAAATAAATATAACGTCACTACTTCGCGGACCTATCGCCGGGGTGTGTGGAACATAACTCCCACGGTAAGTGAGGGACTACAGTGTTTGGAGGTTTTACCATTTACAGCACACTAACTTTTAAGCTTTCCTTAAACAAACACTTGTTATAAATCAAAATGTAGACGTTTCATCTACGCTCACCCAGTCTGTGTCACTTCTAAAGGACTTTCCTCTCAAACGTCCATAAAGTGCAGAATTAACACCCAAACAGGGACAGACGGACCAAGCACAGAGCAACAAAACTACATAATGGGAAATCGAATATAGAAACAAAAAACAATAGTGGATAACAACAACAGCATGACATACAAAAGCATTTTGAATTGGATTCGAAGGTGAACCGGTAGCCAGTGCAGGGAGGCCAAAACAGGTCTAATGTGCTCTCTTTCACTTGTGCTGGTTAAAAATCGGGCTGCCACATTTTGGACCAGTTGAGGTCTAGCTATGGAGGTCTGACTGATACCAAAAAGGAGTGAGTTGAAGTAGTCAAGCCTGGATGTAATGAATGCATGAATTAGTGTTTCCAGGTTATTTTTGGATAATATGGGCTTCAGCTTAGACAGCCGCCGCAGCTGGAAAAAGCAGGATTTAACAATCATATTTACATGACTGTTGAGTTTCAGAGAAGGGTCAAGTATCACTCCTAGATTATTGATTCTTTGTTTCACTAACAGTGCCAGAACAGACAGGTCGATGCAGTGGTTGGTGAATGTGTCATTGGGAGGGAACAACATAACTTCAGACTTCTTTTTGTTGAAACTCAAGAAATTTAAAACCATCCAGTCTCTGATGTCAGCCAGGCAATCCAGTAATGGTTGAATAGAGCAAGTATCGTTAAGTCTGAGGGGAATGTAGATTTGGCAGTCGTCGGCATAGAAATGAGAAGATATGTTATGTTTCCTGCCCCCCATTTAAGTGCTGCCGATGCTGAACTAAAATCTTTGATGGAGACACAAATGGACCTGTCAGCAAGGTAGGATCTTAACCATACGAGGGCTGACCCTGTGATGCCCACCCACTTCTCCAAGCTCGCAATGAGGATCTCATGGTCGCTCGTATCAAAAGCAGCTGTGGGGTACAGTAAAAGATGGAGCACAGAATCACCAGCGTCCGTGAATAGGAGAATGTTGTTAACCTCAAGTAGAGCATTTTCAGTGCTGTGGAGAGGTTTAAAGCCAGACTGGAATAGCTCCAAGATGGTGTGATCCTTTAGAAAGCATTTCAGCTGGGACTCCACTATTTTTTCCAGTAGTTTAGCGACAAATGGGAGTCTGGAGACAGGCTGGAAGTTAGACATGACTGAGGAGTCAAGACTAGGTTTTTTTTTTTTCCAGGAGAGGTTGGACAGCAGCATGTGTAAAAGATATTGGCACCACACCTGATGCTAAGCTGCTATTCACAGTGTCAAGAATAGGAGGGCCCAGAACAGGAAGAACCTCCTTTAGGGGTCGAGGGGGGACAACTTCAAAGGGGGGAACCAGATGGCTTCATGCTGCACATGACCTGCTCCAGAGAAGAGAGAGATGGGCTCAAAGTGGTCAAGAACAGCTACACAATGAGATGAGATGGATGGAACATGAGCAGGGGGAGAAATGAGTGCCCGGGTGTTTGCAACTTTTTCTGAAAAGAAATGGAGGACTACATAGATGATATTGTGATCTGTGGTGAGAACAGGGAACAGGTGGAAGAGAACTTAAGCCCCCAGTACACTCCCGCGTACGTCTGTACGCGGAGGTATGCACGTACATACGTGGAGGTACGAGTGTACACCTGCAGGGTATGCACGTGCAAAAATCAGTTTTTATGACCGCATATGTCTATGCGGTGTCGCACAATAACAATAAGAGGTATGCACTTGAAAGAAGAGGAATGAAAGTCAGATGTAGTAAGACAGAGTACATGTGTGAATGAGAGGCTGGTGGAACAGTGAAGCTACAAGGATCAGAGGTCACAAAGGTGCATCCTTCAAGTACTTGGGGTCCACTGCCCAGGAAAATGGGGAATGTGGTAAATGAGTGAAAAAGAGAGTCCAGGCAGGATGGAGTGGATGGAGAAAAGTTTCAGGAGTGATTTGTGACTAGAGATTGTCAGTAAAGGTCAAAGGAAAAGTTTACAGGACAGTGGTGAAACCAGCTATGTTGTATGGTCTGGAGACCAAGACATTGACAAAAAGACAGGAGAAAGAACTGGAAGTGTCAGAAATGAAGATGCTGAGGTTCTCCTTAGGAGTGACAAGGATGGATAAGATCAGGAATGAGATCATCAGAGGTACAGCACATGTTGAACAACTGGGTTAGAGAGACCAGACTGAGATGGTTTGGACATGTTCAGAGGGACAGTGGGTATATTGGTAGAAGGATGTTAGAAATACAACTGTCAGGAAAAAGATAGAGGTTGTGGCTCCTCGGACAGATTGTGTTTTGGAAGAAAGACGAACGTTTCACAAAAAGAATCCGTCCAGAGGACCTGACTTAACTTTATTAGATTTTTCTACCTGGATTATTGAGCATGAATCAGGAGATTACAAATTATTATTATTATGATTATTATTAGTTTGTTTTTTGTTTCTGTTATCTCAATTTAATTGTTGCTCAAATGTTCAAGTTATACAGCAGGATTAACTCCCCTCATTTTAGTGGCAACATATTCTAATTCTGTTTTTCACACAGCTCAATTAGCTGAGAAGCACAAAACAAACCTCTGCAGTTAACTGACCTCCTGAAAATATAAGGAGGGAATTTAGATTAAATGAGTCAATGTTCCACTCATTAAGGATCAGGTACATTCTGTGGACTTCAATAAACAAACAACAGCCATAACTCTGTAGAAATGTGCAATAATATCAATTCTGTTCATGTGCACTTTCTGGATTGCTTCACTGTTGATGTCTAACTCTGCAGCGGCGCGACACTCCATCATGGCTCTGTCAGAGACAAGGGATGCACTTCAGTGGACCTAATTTGACTAACCTAACCTGTATCCTACATGGCGATGGCAGCTCTACAAATAAGCCTCCCAGTTCCTTAAAAAATACATCAATAAATAAAGAAATAAAATGTTAAAATTGGATTTTTAGTTGGAAATATTTTACACAGTTAAAATCACTCGCCACTGCTCTCAGTTTAACTAAGGCTGCATTTCCACTGTGATGAATGTTAGCTGAAGTAAATGGATTAGGGCATTTAAAATTATATTATGGCTCAGTTGGTAGAGTGGTTGCCTCTCAGTGAGAAGGTTGCCGGTTCAACCCCCAGCCAAGACCTTTCATGGTGGAGTTTTCATGTTCTTTCCATGCATGCTTAGGCTTTCTCTCATATAAACATGCATATTAGGCTGACTGATAACTCTAAAATCGGTGGATCATGTTTGATTTTTGGCCTTTTTGAAGAGTCGTAGAAAATCCTTCCAAATTTAATTTCAGATTAATTTGTCAGTCACAGCTGGTTGTAAGTTGTTACATCCATACCAGGAAATATGTGTGTAAAATTATCGTAGATCATGAATAGAAAACTGGGATGAAGCTCGCAGCACGATGTTGATGTTGATATGTTCATCAGTTTCCACAGTTGGTTTCTGCACATCGTTGCTGAAAGTCTCACTAAGCTGATCTGGGAGCGACACAAATACACTTAATTGGAGAAACGAGGAACATGTCACACATGAAATGAAGTAAATATAATTTGCTCTGAGCTGTAAATTTGTTTGATTTCCATGTCAGGCAATTGGAGTTTGTGCATAATGAGATTTATTCTGTCTCATTCCTTGTTCTGGGCTTCTAGAGCACAGAAAATAAGGAACTTTCAATATCTGAGCCCCACAAAGGAGTTCCTCTTAATGAATAATATAAATTATTTACTGAGCTTACTGTGTATTCTTTTGTTCTGAGTATTTTTCAACAATTTTGACAAATTTAAATGGAAGTTAAAATTATTTTTATGGATTAATTTCAGCTTTTTATTTACTATTATGAGTGGTTTCTGTCCACCGACTTGCGTTCATAAAGTGGATCGACTCATGTCTCCAGTGATCCGAACAGCCACTCCAGTAGAATTTCATTTGGGGCATCAGATTTTCTGCCCTGTGGACACATTTGTCTGGTTTTAGCACATTAATACGACCACTAACTTAACCTGACGTGAGCTCAGATGCAGGTTCTGTGTGGTGGAGACATTCTGTTAAAATGCGTTTGGAGCAGACAGAGGGGACAAGGAGAGACAAAAAGAGGGACATTTTTGTCATTGTGGTCTTATTTAACCAGTCTTGTGGTGTGTGATAGGTCTATTTTTATTTTATTTAACC
Source organism: Hypsolebias antenori (assembly GCA_031762315.1). Lineage (NCBI taxonomy): Eukaryota > Metazoa > Chordata > Actinopteri > Cyprinodontiformes > Rivulidae > Hypsolebias > Hypsolebias antenori. Next base: position 40,211,142 of record JARVGS010001454.1, on the reverse strand, counting down.
TTTGTTTATACAGGTTGGTCTCATTGAGTCATGAGGACTTGTTTTCAAGAGAGACCTTTTTGGGAGCAGATGGAGGGGGTTAAGGGCCTTGCTCAAGGGCCCAGAGTGTGGCAGATGAGGGTGGAGGCAGGTGTGGGTGTTTCAACTTTTCCACCTACATTTTGATGTTGTTGGTCTGAGGAGTTGAACCGGCGACCTTCCAATCACATTCTAACCTCTGTGCAACCACTCCCCTATGATCTATTGTTAAACCATTGGTATTGTGAATAGAAGGTTGTGGGTTCGATCCCTGATTGAAACAGCTATTTGCATTAAGGATGATATCATCATTTCTTTGCTTTTATATTTTATTTTATAAAAGTGAAAATAAATTCACAGATCCTAACAATTTTGACTGTGTGTTTGGCAATCTGCTATGTGTCAGACAGTCGTGTTGTGTTCATTAAAGTGGTCATGCACCGAAGACGTCAAATTGTCCTCGTTTCAGGTGGGGGTGGATGTGCGGGTGGGAGGTGTCCGTTTCTCTGGTGGGATTGTTTTTCATGAGACACAACCTCGACCAGCGGGAGGAAGAAAAACAATGACAAGTCTGTGCACAAAAACAAATAAGACAACAACAAATTGAATATGAAGCAACATATATCCTAGTTTTAACACAGAAAATGTAACACAGTTTGTAAAATGTGTGCAGTTTCAGGAAATTAATGTCCGCCCCACTAATATACCTGCCCAGGAACCTCCACTGCTTCAGACATCCAGATATATGACTTCACATCCAAATTAAGTGATATTTTTTACAGTATGTCACCTTTGAAATCCAGAAAGGCAGAAAACAGGATTTGTGCTCCATCATCATTCGTGCATTGATCTTTTAAATTACATCAAGGTGTTGCTGCATGCTGACACCTACACTAAAATAAGCTTTTTTATTTAGCTCAGATCTAATTTCAGTGTTGGCTGACAGATTATGGAAACTATTGATTGGAACAACAACAAAGATCTAAAGTAAACAGGATACTTCTCACCGGTTCGACAGTAGCCTCATTGATTGTGCTTTGTCTCTTTGCAGCAGAAGATGTGAAGGATAAATACGTCGAGGAGACTGAAGTGAGCACGTATGAGACGAGAGCAGACCCGCCCTTTCTGCTGCAAAAACCTGTCAGCCGGGTTAAATTAGGCACACGCACAGATTCCCTTCAGGTACAATATTTACAGTGCGTCACAAATTTCCTAAAAGACAAATGTGGCAAAAAGTCACTTAAAAAGGTTCATTTGAAATTCCCACAGGAGAAGAATCGATCTGACTCATCTGGACTCTTTTTCCGAGATGGAAAAAAGAGAATTGATTACATCTTGGTTTACAAGAAGTCCAGCCCGCAAGTGGAGAAGAGGTGCACATTTGAGAAGAATTTACGAGCCGAGGGACTCATGCTGGAGAAGGAGGTGAAAATGGTTTGCTATTTAATAAGTTATTAATAACTTATATAT
>JARVGS010001454.1:40184912-40196029 GCA_031762315.1 Hypsolebias antenori | reverse complement strand
CTTTTCATTTTATGAAATCTAAAGGAAATGTTTAATGAAGTCCAAATCAAGTTGAGATTTATTTATTTATTTTTATATATATTTTGCACGTTTCCGACGTGTCAGTCCTCGTTTTCTTATTTTGTTGCTTTTGTGTTGGTTACAAACTACAGTACTCCGTTTGGGTTAGGAATTAAAAATGAGAGGTTGTGGTTCTGAAAGCGTTGCAGCAAAACACACGGCGTGTGTGCCACGGCGTGCACGGGTAGGACCCTGGAATGCAAACTGAAGCTCGAGTAAAACAAATAAAGTTTATTCAACTAAACCAGTGGTGACATGGCAGCAAAAATGACAAACCACCAGAAGTCGAGGAGGCGGCATCGAGCTGAGGGACGTTATGGACGGGGCTGATGAGCGGAGCGGAGACACCTGGGCAAAATGACAACAGGGAACAGGTGAGAGTGGGCGGGGCACGAGCTTCGGAACAGAAACCAACCGAGGGAGGTTGACCTGACTAAAACCCATGACAAATGTAAGAAACAAAATATATCTAAAATAAAAAACTCGACAGATCCTGACAACGTCAGCAACAAACCTTCACACGTGTCAAACTCAAGGCCCGTGGGCCAAACCTGGCCCTTTTAAACATGTTATGTGGCCCCCAAAGATTGTCGCTTCTCATGTGCTTGGAACCCTGAACGTGCATCATTTAGCTCAGACTTCTCAAAATATTAAAGAAAAGAGAGCTGGCTAACTTTGAAGCCAGAAAGAAAGTTGTACTCATTATTTTTCCAGTCATCTTTGAGTTGGATGTTGAAAGAGCAACAAGAACATGAACAAGACCGTAAATAATAAACTCCTGTCGATGAACCTGCAAACAAGAAAAGATGGTAATCTGACGCATCGACTGAAGTCAGCTCGGACCAACTGAGGTTGACACCCCCGAGTCTGCGACAAAACTAAATTTGTGTTCATCTGCACCCAGAGCTTTAGCTTATCTCTGTTTTATGACTTTTTTATGTTTTAGCTGCTCATTTTTTCCACCTGAAAATTTCCACAAAACCAGTGGGACAAAGTTCAAACACACGAGAAGAGCTGAACTATTTCTCACATCGCTCCGTGGAAAGAGAACAACGTCTTTCTTGTAGCTGCAGTGAGGCAGATTACCAGAGGAGAGGTGTTTGAGTGTTCGGAGTCAGGGCCGATTCTGTACGAGCTCAACGAGACGATGCACGAAAACCCTCTGCAGAAGAGCTGACAGAAAATAAAGTCCTGCTTTGACGTGTTGGTGCAGAAGGACAGCTGCAGAAACCAGACATCACACATAACGGACTGTGTCCACGTCTGAGCATTTCTTCAGAAAACGTTTGATGTAACAAATATTGAAATAGGTTTTTATGACTTTGGTTTTATTCACTGAGCTCAAAACGTCCGGAAAAGTTTGAGTCAGAGACTAGAGAACTAAAAAAGAGCCCATGGCCACCTTTTCCAAATCCGACCCGACCATTTAACTGCAATTACAGGCCCGAACCTGAAAAAAAACAAAAATATTATTAAGCTTTTACTGCTTTTTAAAGCAAATCAGTTTGATATGATATTTTTAAAATGTGTTTCAAAGAAAGGAAGATATGAGATTTCTTGTTTCACCAAATGGATATTAACAGACAAAACGAATAGTTTAAATATCAACTCTAAAGATCTGCTATTGAACAAAAAATATTTTTAGAGCAAAATTATTTGGACGGATACAGAACAGGCTGATTTTAACTGAACGCGCTGCTCGCTTCGGCTTTTGCAGCTTCAGATGTAAGGGTGTGGAGACGCGCGCGGCCGGTGATCCATCTGAAGCTTAGCTGGACATTGTTTCACTTCTTTCAACTGGCCGGTCAGACCTGCCTCCCCCTCTACAAGTTGATTAACACTATTTTATATTGTGCATTCTTAAGTTTTCTTTGTGCTGTATGATTCGGAAAACCGCATCAAAAGCCCGAGACCGGCCCGGCCATCAAGCACATCATTTTGGCTCGGGTTAGATCGCAGCTCTAGTTCTGACCTCATCCTCTGGCTGATCCGTTGAAAACATTTTTCTGCTTTAACTCGACGATCGACGTCCGAGTCCATTTTTGAAAAATAAACGTTTCGACCCAACGTTCCTGTGTTCCTCTCCACTGCTCGCACCAGTCACTGAATAATTCCACAGATTTACTTCTTCTTCTTTTCCTTCCATCTGTTGAACGTGTCCAAACTTTCCTCCGTCCTGCTCTGTGATGTAAATGTTTTCTGATCTCATCGTCCTGCTGGATGCTAATCTCAGTCCAGCTCAGATTATCTGCTCAGTCTGGCTACAAACATCAGCCGACACCGACTTCCTCACAGCTGAAAGACGCAGCTAACGCCCTCAGCTCCTGTTCAGGAGGCGCTCCTCACACTGGACAGCCTGTGGACTGGATCAGACACCATGTGGAAGGTCTCCAGGGGTCTTCAGGGGTGACTAAAGAACAAAACTGAAGTGGGGGGGGATTCACAAACCTCCACTATGAAGGATATTTATCAGTGCGGAAGCATTAGAATAAAACGTTCATGAAATGATTTAAAGTCTCTTGAGAAAATTCATAATAATTTTACAAATACATGTTGATGACATGCGCTCAACGTTTCTTTAGATGTTCTCCTGATATTTGACTCCATTTTGTTTGGAGGGAAAGAGTAAGTTTCCCCGTCTACATCTTGGACGTCTTTTCAATGTCCCAGTCCGTCAGTGGAAGGCTGGAGTTATTCAGGTTCAAAGATGTCCACCACAGAGGACACGTTTAGGTCAGGCTGCAGCCATGATGGTGAAAACAGCCGAACTCTACGTGACACCAGGTCTGCCAGCCGTCCACTGAACCTCTCCTGTAATTAAAACGAAAAGACTCGCTCTTTAACGAGATCAGAAACAAACTTTGTTCTTTACTTTTTAAAATTCATCACAAATCTGTTTGTCTAAACGATGATCGAAACGCTGAGAAAATTAACGAAGAGCTAAATAACTGAATAACAAGCACAAAAACCTCAGGTTTTTAACGGAGGGAACATGTTGAACGCAGAAAAGTGCTTTAGTTAATCAATACAGCTAAGATGTTTGTTGTTTTAGCTGCTTTTAGCCATTAGATTTAACTTTTGATTTAAAGTGCCAGAAGATTTAAAAAAACAAACTACATTTCATGCTAAATGTTCGGCGTGAAAGCTGGGAGCCGAAAACCTTAAAATTCATGGAAAGATTTGAAACAGAGCTGATAACACTGAAAGGAGCAAAACACAAGCTAAAAGAAAGTACTAAAATGACAGTTTTAAAGCTAAAAAATAAAAAAACAGCTAAAAACAAGTACTGAAACACTAGCTAAACGAGGAAGTATTAAAATGACAGCTAAAAGTATCACAACGCCAGCTAAAAGAGGAAGTAATAAAATGACAACTAAAAGCTAAATATATACAGTATTTAAAAAATCACAGCTAAAAGTATCAAAACACAAGCTAAAAGACAGAAAAAAAATGGCTACCTAAATACTGTAAATATAGCAAAATGTTAATCAAAGAATCAAACTGCTTGCTCAAAATTAGAAGTAGCAAAAGGCTAGCTAAAAGCTAATTTTTGCAACAAGGCACACAATGCTAAATTTAGCAAAAGGCTAGCTAAAATAAATAAAACAAGCTAAAAATTAAAAGTAGCAGAAGTCCATCTAAAAGAAGCAAAACACTATAGCTAAAAGCTAAAAATAGCAAAAGGATAGCTAAAAGAAATGAACACGAGCTAAAAGAGATAAAAAGCTATTGAAAACTAGCAGAATGATAGCTAAAATTAGCAAAACTTTAGCTAGAACTTTAACGTAGCACAAGCTAAAGTAAAGTAAAAGTAGTTGAACGGACAATGGCTCCAATTTATTTACAAAGTATTCATTTAACTTTTATTTACATTTAATAAGCAGATAATTCCCACTGAGATCACATAATGTCAGTTTTAAGGAGCCCTCAGCAGCACAGAATTTCAAACATTTCTAACAGTGTTTGTTTTTGTTTGTTTTGTTTGTTTGTTTGTTTTATTTGTTTGCTTGTTCTTTGGTTGGATGGTACTGGAAACATTCAGCTGTAGCTGGTTGCTGTCTCACCACTACTGGTAAATATGATCTGACAAACGGTTTCCTCACCCTGCGCCACCCTGCCCATCAGCGATCGGCGTTAGCGTCACGTTAGCTTAGCACGTTCTTCCAGCGTGCAGGTGGTGAACAGCGTGAATATCTTCTTCTTTCGGCTGCTCCTTCTTCAGGGGTCGCCACAGTGAATTGACTCGCATGAAGACTTGGTGATTGTTTTTACACATGATGTTCTTCCTGACACAACCACAGACACCGAGCTACCACAGCTCTCTGTGTGGAGCAGAGAGCTGCTATCTAGGGCGGTCAAGCGCCTTGCTCAAGGGCTCAGAGTGGGGCAAACGAGAGTGGAGGCAGGTGTGGGTGCTTCACCTTTTCCACCCACATTTTGATGTTGATCTGGGGAGTCGAACCAGCGACCTTACAAGGACAGGCCCACCCTCTTTAACCTGCAACCAGGCAGTCCTCGTTCTCCTCTTACGTCTTCGTTCACTAACTTATCGTTTTATTTACCTGTTTGTTTATTCATGTTTACGTCAAACACCAGACTTAGATGAATGAGTCGTGAGCGTCACGTCTCTGAGGGCCGTCCGGCGTTTTCAAACCAAACTGCGTTTTTCTGACGTGAGCCTGGAAGCAGCAGCAGCGTGGCCGAGCAGCGCCTGAAGCTGATGGCTGTGGGTCGGGCAGTGACCTCAGGGTTGTCAGGCTGGATAAAAGGAAGTCCTGGTTAATGTGTAACCGTGGCGATGTGGCCTGGCGGCGGCGGCAGGTGGGGTGGGTGGGGGTTGGCCCGACTCACACTGATAAGGTGAGTTTTAGTGGGCGGGGTCAGTGAACAGGGAGAGACTGTAGCTTTGTTTCATGTACGTCTCATCAGACAGAGGTGAGGACAACCTTCTGAAATAATTTATCTCTCATCCCTGAGGTTTACACGTCAGACCCCAGATTTCAGTCACGGTTTTTATTACAGAAAGTGAAAAACATGTGTTCGTAAACCAGCGTTAGCATCGCTGCTGATGCTCCAGGAACAAAACAGGAAACAATGTGACACCTTAGTTTTCAGGTCTCTGGATGTTCGGCTGTGGATCAGCACGAGAACAGAACGTTTTGCTGTGAGAATGGGTCGAGCGCCGAGTCAGCACTCACTTTTATTGTCATGTTTATTGTTGTTTGTTTCTTTTTTCTTGTTTATCCACATATGTATACTTTCAGCTATTCTGGTCATTCAGACTTCAAAAGGTTATGTCACTCTCACGCCTTTAACGTTGGGAAATAATTATGTTTAGCTGCTAAGTCTGTCCCCGTGGAAATACAACAATACAGAAACCTGTTTCAGCAAACTAACTCTTTCTGTCTTGGTTCTGTAATTGTAGCTTTTAGCTAGTGTTCTTTTAGCTTTTAGCTACTGTTTTGCTACTTTAAACCTTCAGCTGTTTTTAACTTCTTAGCTGTTAGCTAGTGTTCTACTTATTTTAGCTGATGTTTTACTATTTTAAATATTTAGCTGTGTTTAGCTTCCGTTAGGTGTTAGCTAGTAATCTCCTTTTAGCTAGTGTTTTGCTGCTTTAAACCTTTAGCTGTGTTTAGCTGCTTTAAGCTGTTAACTTGTTCTCTTTCTTTTAACTTTCAGCTAGTTTTTTTGCTACTTTAAACCTTTAGCTTTGTTTAACAAATTAATTTTTAGCTAATGTTCTACTTATTTTATCTTTTATCTAGTGTTTTGCTATTTTAAGCTGTGTTTAGCTTTTTTAGCTGTTAACTTGTCCTCCTTCTTTTAGCTAGTGTTAAGCTACTTTTAACCTTCAGCTGTGTTTAACATATTTTAGCTTTTAGGTAGTGTTTTGCTACTTTAAACCTTCAGCTGCGTTTAGCAAATTTAAGCTTTTAGCTTGTGTTCTACATATTTTAGCATTTTGCTAGTTTTTTGCTACTTTAAACATTAGCTGTGTGGCTTTTTTAGCTGTTAACTTGTTCTCCTTCTTTTAGCATTTAGCTAGTGTTTAGCTACTTTAAACCGTCAGCTGTGTTTAGCGTCTTTTGGCTTTTAGCTAGTGTTCTACTTATTTTAGCTTTTAGCTAGTGTTTTACTACTTTAAACCTTCAGCTGTGTTTAGCCTTTTTAGCTTAGCTATTAATTTCCTTCTATTAACTCTTAGCTAACATTTTGCTTCTTTATGTTTTTGACTAATGTTTTGCTCTTGATAGCTCTTAGCTAGTATTTAGTCTTCATAGATTTTAGCAAATGTTCTGCTTATTTTATTTAGCTTCAAGCTATTTCTTTCAGCTATTTTTAGCTAATGGTTTGCTCTGGATTGTTTTTAGCTGGTGTTCTGCTTCTTTTATCTTTAAACTAGTTTTTTTGCTGTTTAGCTGGTGTTTTGCTCCTCGTAACTTTTAGCTACCATTATTCTTTTTTTAGCCTTAGCAACTCAGTTTCAGCTTCTTCAGCCCATTTCAGCAGTCGTTCAGTTCTGCAGTAACCGCTCTTGCAGTGGAGGAAGGTTCAGCTGTTTTTATGAGTTCCAGCAGAAGTTCAGAAGCTGTAAGTTTCGCCGCAGCAGCCGTTTGGTGTTTTATTTATTTAAAACGGGAACCTCTTTCCTGCCGTGAAGCTCTAACTTGGATCACAGAGAACTCTGCAGCTGAAAGGTTGCATGAAGCTGCAAATGTTAAAGGTGTCGTGCAGACAGCAGCCGAAGCCAGCACCAGGTCTGTTCCGGTCTCTGATCACATTCGGCCACCTGAACATCGAACCACCTTCAGTTTGATCACTTTATTGATTACGTGAATGAAAGGACAGAGCTGGAATGTGGGGTTGATTCGCATCGATCTCAGTCAGCCACAGGAGTTTAGCGAGCGCAGATAAGGCCCCTGATACCGTCCTAAAAGAGGGTTACCATGGCAACGAGAGTCACCTTTGACCCCAGCGTTTTAGCCTCACTTCCTCATTCTAGACGCGGAGGCATGGGGAGCGGGGGCGAGCCAGAGCAGGATTTGGTGACTCGTTGGTTTGTCTGCAGCTGATGTTAGAACTGAGTATTAAATAATATTTAACTTTATGTACAAGTACTTCAAAAAATACACAGAGAGCTCGTCAATTTAAAAACATTGTTCCCTTCAAAGTCTGCTTCAGCAAACCGACTATTTCTGTCTTCTTAAGCTACGCTTTGCTTTCAGCTACCATGCTTGATGCTACTTTTAGCTAGCCTTTTGCTACTTTTAACTTGGAGCTACTAAACTAACATTTCTGCTTTTGACTAGCATTTTGCTATTTTAGCTTCTAGATAGCATTTTGCTTTTTTCAGATGGACTTTTGATATATTTTTTAATCTTTGAGGTAACTTTTTGCTAATTTAAGGTCTTGGCTACTGTTTTGCTACTAGCTAGCCTTTTGATACTTTTACCTTTCAGCTACCGTTCTGCTAATTTTAGTTTCATCTGGCCTTTTGTTACTTTTGTGTCAGGGGAGTTGTTTTGTTGTTGTTTGTTTGTTTTTACTGTTAGCTTTCAGTTAAATTAATTACTGTTATCTTTTAGATAAAATTTTGCTAATTTTAGCTTCTAGTTATTATTTTTTACACATATAGGTAGACTTTTGCTACTTTCATGTTTTAGCTAGCATTCAGCTTTTTTCAGTTAGGCTTTTGCTACTTTTATATTTTTAGCTCTGGGTATTTTGTCAATTTGCAGTTTCTTTAAATCCTGGATGTAAAACAATCCTGAATTTCAAGCCGTTCTTTTGGAGTTATGACTGGTTTCCCCTCCGATCTAAGACGAATTAAAGCAGAAGCTAATTTAAATCAACGTTGTTGCCGTATGTTGTTATTTGAAACCTCCTGTGGTCAGAGCTCGTTTGTCCAAACCGCAGAAGATCCTCCTCCTTAAAGAGCTCGGCCCTCCCAGGCTGTTATTTTTGAGTCTTAAGTGAACAAAAGTGTGATTTGAAGACAACAATGTGGAGGAAATCCCTGGCTTTCATGGCCGGGGTGTAAAGTTTGGAGCTAAAAGCTTTAGGAGTCGGACTAATGAGGATATAAAGATACTCCTGCAGACGCACCTCCTCACGCCTCCTCCTCTGCCCTCCTCTTCCCACACAGACCTGGTTCCACCGGACTGGGTAATCAGTTACCTGCTCTATCTGACCTGTAATATCCACGTAACACACACTCACGCGCACACACATGCACATAAAAAAAAAAAAAAAACAAGGCCACATCTTCACTAAAGACAATTAATCGATGCAACAAACGTGACTTTAACTCCTTAATTTACTTATAAAGTAAATGTTTCTTTTGCCACTTTGATGTTTGCTCACAGTCCTGATATAAATACAGTTTTAAAAAATTTAATTGTGCAAATTGGAACATTTGTCTGGTAAATAATATTACAGAAGCAGCACTAAAACATTTAACTTATAATTTTCAGTGTTTACTTCAGTAAATATTTGGGTACTCACTGACAGTTGATCAGTTTAAAAATAAATCTAAATTTAAGAAAATGTTGACAGAATTGGTTTGAATGTATCGACTGTGTAACATGCTGTTTTTTAAAAGTTTTTTTAAGGTGACCACCTTCAGTTTTTAAGTGCATGCAGCTACGGCAGAGTCTGGAGTAGAAATCTGAACCGAAGGGATAAATATTTGCAGGAATCTGCTTTGGTTCTTTGTTAAAAACTGAAAACTTTAATCAGATCCCGATTGCAGCATCCAAAACCCCACACCCACCTGAACAGCCTGTCCCCCCACCCCGCCCACGTCACCACACACACTTTGACCATCGCAGCCCCCCCTCACCTGGTCACTGAGTCCAGCTCACACAGATGTGGGTGGAAGAGGAACAGAAAGAACTGGCTTTGTGTCAAAATCAATCTGTTGTCATTTTGTTTGTTCTCTAATTCAACCCGAGTGTTGAGTTACTGGAACATGCAGCGCACCTCCAACAGACCAAACACTGAATATCATTTACTAAACGAGACGAATGTGAAGTAAAAATGGGGTTTACAGCTCTATGAAGGGGGCCGGATCTCGTGGATCGGTTGCTTTCAAAGAGCTGTTCAATTTCAAACCATTAGTCACGTGGCGAGGCCAGTTCACGCCCCATCACTGCTATGCCATACCAGTTTGTCTGTTTCTACTTCCTGTCCACTCAAACCCAGCTGGTCGAAGCAGATGGCCGCTCATCCTGAGCCTGGTTCTGTTGGACGTTTCTTCCTGTTTAAAGGGAGTTTTTACTTCCCACTGTCTCCTTTGTGCTTGCTCAGGATGAGAGTCTGACAAAGTGAAGATTCAACACAATCTGCTTCTTCTTAGACAGAGAACTTAACTAATTGTCTTTTATAATATATGTGAATGTTTCTGTACAGTGCCCTGAGACGACTTCACTTGTGAATTGGAGCTATAGAAATAAATTGAATCGGAAATGGCTACGAATTGTGACATACGACTATGCATCGTGACATACGGCCGCGTATCATGACTTACTGTCATGCATTGTGACGTAGAGCCACACATCGTGAAGTACAGCCATGCATCATGACATACGGCCACGTGTCATGACTTACGGTCATGCATCATGGAGCCACGCATCATGAAGTACGACCAGACATCGTGACGTACAGGTGCATAATAATGACTTACAGCCTTGTATCATGACATCAGAATCAGAATGCCTTTATTGTCAATATACGCAAGTACAATGAGATTGAGAGCCACTCGTTTTTCAGTGCAAAACATGCTTAAAAAACACATAAAAATATAACAATATATAGAATAGCACTACGAATGTTTAAAAAAAGTTATTTCACAATTATGTAAATTTGAATATTGCACACTGTGGATATTAGTGAGGTAATTAAGAGGAAAGGTGATTAAGAGTATGAAATGTCAGTACTATTGCACAATAGAAGTCCATCGGTTTGGGAGGTAAGATTATTAAATCAGTGCATATGTGAGTTCCATTTGGTAATGGATTTCTGGAAAAAATGTTCTTGAATCTGTTTGTTGTTGGTCTGATGCACCTGTAGCGCTTCCCTGAAGGTAACAAGTCATAGACATAGAGCCACACATCGTGAAGTAAAGCCATGCATCACGACGTACGACTGCGTATCATGAAGTATGGTCATGTGTCATGGAGGCACCATCAAGGAGTATGGCCACGTATCGTGAAGTACAGCTGTGCATCGTGACATATGGCCACGTATCATGAAGTACAGCTGTGCATTGTGACGTACGGCCGTTCATCATGACGTGCGGCCACGTATCGTGAAGTACAGCTGTGCAGCATGACGTACGGCCACATATCGTGAAGTACAGCTGTGCATCATGACGTACGGCCACGTACCGTGAAGTACAGCTGTGCATCGTGATGTACGGCCGTTCATTGTGACGTACGGCCACGTATCGTGACGTACGGCCACGCATCGTGACGTACGGCCACACATCGTGTCGTACGGCGGCCACGCAACGTGACGCACGGCCATGCAACGTGAAGTACGGCCACGCATCGTGTCGTATGGCGGCCACGCAACGTGACGTACGGCCACGCATCGTGACGTACGGCTGTTCATTGTGACATACGGCCATGCATTGTGATGTACGGCCACGCATCGTGATGTACGGCCACGCATCATGACGTACGGCCACGCATCATGTCGTACGGCAGCCACGCATCGTGAAGTACGGCCACGCACCGTGACGTACAGCCAGGTATTGTGAAGTACAGCTGTGCATTGTGACATATGACCGTGCATCCTGTCGTACGGCCACGCATTGTGACTTACGGCCGTGCATCATGACGTACGGCCACACACTGTGACGTACTGCGGCCACGCAACGTGACTTACAGCCACGCATCGTGACGTACGGCCATGCATCATGAAGTACGGCCATGCATCGTGACGTACGGCCATGCATTGTGACGTACGGCCATGCATCATGACGTACGGCCACACATCGTGTCGTACGGTGACCACGCAACGTGACGTACCGCCACGCCTCGTGAAGTACG
>JARVGS010001454.1:40103397-40114035 GCA_031762315.1 Hypsolebias antenori | reverse complement strand
TGTATATATCAGGTGTATCCATTTGTATATAACTATCATTAATAAAACATGGTTCATCTTCACCTTGTTTGAGGCATTGGTGTGAAGAGAGAATGGGAGAGAGCTTCTTCCACTTTTCAAGTTTTGGACCACTTCTACTGCATTTGGACACAGAACATTGGTGAACACAGCGTCAGCCTTCATCATCCCACGACATCTTCTTGGCAGTGCTGGAGCCATTCAGTGTTTGGAGAGTCAGCTTAAATCAGTCGGTTGTGTTGTAACTTAAAGAATGTTTCACAGTGTGATGTATGGACTATCTCTGCAGTAATCTGTAATCATAAACATAAGAAATACTATATAAAATCATTTGTGTATTTTTTTATTTATCTATTTTATGTATTCCTTTTTTTAATTCTACTTGTTTATCACAAAAAATATATATATTTTTGGCCTTTAATGCTCACATTCACTTGCACTTTCACACATTGAACTTATCCTTTTTTTAATATTATTATTATTTTACATACCGTGTCTGCCTCTGGCGTTGCCCGGTGGACAACATACCGGTCAAGGGTTCTCCTGGTTTTGTTGTTTTTAACATTTCTTATGTGTTCAGTGGTGGAAGCTGTTTGACATCAAACTGTCCACCATGGGCTACAGAAAAAGTGCGCTGGCAGACATACAGTGCACTTTATAACCATTATCGTGCACTCTTTCCAGCCACGTTTCCTTTTCCCACTCGATTCTGTATTTTTGCAGCCGTTTCTTTTTTTTTTTTTTTCCTGGGAGGAGTAGTCGGGTTATTGATGGAAGATGAACTGTGTGCGCTGTTCAAATCCCCTACCGCTCATGTCCATGATGTCTTGTTGTTGAATCTTGTCTGCATGGCGTTTGTGATAAACAAAGCATGAAGAAGAATTCAAAAGATAGACTTGGTCTTTAACTCAAAAAGATATTTACTAAAGCTGTATATTGACTTCAGCTTAGGCAAACCAATGCTCAAGCTTTGCTATGTGATCTGCCTTCAGCTCGTCGAGGCAGCTGTGGTGGATGACACACACGTGTCGAGTGGAGGAAAACTAGGAACTGGAATCCTCACATTTTCAAGAAATTCATCAGCTTTTCCACACTCAGCGATAGTTTTCTCTGTTATGACATAAAAAGCTGTGATTTAACCACAAAACTCATTTCCCAAAATGCAAACCCGAATAGGTTTTCAGTTACAGACGTCTAAAGTTTAAATTTGGTGGTGTGTACAGCTGCAATCAACCATGGTTTAAAAATACAGTACAACAAAAATTGTGTTTTATTTTTTGACGTTATGTATCGGGGATCAATTCGACTTTAACTCAGTAAACCTTCATGGTTGTAAAAATGTCAAACTTTGTTGGTTTAAATTTTATAAGCTCAAAGCTGCTGCTGAAGGACTACTGATCCAATAAGAGCTTCTGTCCTATAATTCAGTTTAATCGTGTTTCTTATTTGATTCATGAATATAAGTGTATTTAATGCATGCATTTATATAGATTTGAAATGTAAAATGTAAAAAGATCAGTGGTTTAACTGAAATTGATGGCAGCAGCACCAGCTCCACAAATTTACTGTGATACAAACGCTTGTAAGACTCTAGGAAGAGAAATGATTCTGGTGTTATCTGTGACTGAGGTCATCTTGAAACCCAGTCCAGTCGTAACGGTCTCCTGCACTGCTCTGAGGCCAGGAAGACTGGCTGCAGCTCAAATTAAGGAGCCCTAACAGGCCCATTAATTTCAAGGAAATCTGTTGCAAATGCCATAAAAAGAGTACAACGAGACAGAGAGAAGAAGGGAAGTTTCATCTTAGTCATAAATGTGGTCCCTGAGGACTTTGGAAAGGCCATTTCGCAACTGTGCTCTTTTTGAAATTATAGTTGGATTTTTTTTTTCTTTTAATGCACAAAAAGGGAAATGAGAAACAGCAGTGATCAGTGTCAAATGCTCAGGAGTTTCAGACTTTCTTGTTTTTCTTTTCGTCGCTCACTTCATTAGGGGTTGCCACAGCAAGCAAACTTGTGTTTGAAGCAAGATGCCCTACCTGGCGCAAACTGAGCTCGAACTTGCAGCCCCAGATTTACGAGACCATGGTCCAATGTTCCCTCTAATTTTGAGTGTGTCTGGGCAGTGGTCCAGCGGTCCAGAGTTAGCATATTTAGCATATTAGCCCCTCCTGACCTCCTCTCTCCTGCTCCGTCTGCCTGGGTCTGTAAGTTTCCACTGAGCGCGCGTCAAGCTCCCCGCTCCCTCCCTCCTGCTACCTAAGTTTCGTTTCAGTACCGTATATTCTGGTGTAAAGGCGCATAAACCACATAACTTGAAACAATGCTTTTCAATGGGAGGCGTTCGTAACCGTGAAATGTCGTAACTCGAGACCATCGTAAACCGAGGACTACCTGTATTTGATTTAGGATGTCTCCTGGACACTTTCCTTTAGAGGTTTTTCAGGCACATTCTAACAGGAAGAGACTCAGTGAAAGACAGGACTTGCTGGAGAAATTGTGTATTTCTGGACTGGGAACATCTTGGGATCCACCATGAGGAGGTGGAGAGTATCACTGGGGTTGGGGTGTCTGGGTTTTTCATTTGGACCTGTTGCCTCCATCACCCAACCACGGATAGGTGATAGAAGATGGATGGCTAGAATAAAAAGTCAGATATGCATAAATTAACATGCATGCACCTTCAGAATCCACAAATAGGACTAGTCACCTTTCTTTAAATGTTGTTGACTGACCATTAAAATGTTTCCTGTTCATGTGTTTCTGTTGTAGAGTGTGAAGGGCACAAAGCCGTTCAAGGCCCTTAAGAAAAGAGGTGGTCGTTTTGGTCTGAAGAGGTTGAAAGAGAAGCAGAGAGAGGAGCTGGTAATTGAAGGAACTCCTCCACGACTGGAAATGGGCAGCGTGGATGTGGATATTTCACTTCCAAAAATCAAACAGAGGAAGAGCAGGACGTTCGAAGAAGAAGACGTCCGAGGAACAGCAAGCGTAGGGAAGGCTAAACAAAGGATCAGGTTGGTCTTCTTTGGGTTCTGTTTCTTTTAATTTCTAAAGATTTCCTCTAAATGAAAATATACCATGTAATGATTACAGTATTGTTTTGTGTATTTTACTGTTCCAGATTTCCTCACATGAAAGTCAAGAAATACACAAGAGCAAAGACAGAAGGGAAAGTGGAAACAGGGCAACTAGAAGGACATGTAAACATCCCTCCATCCGAAATACCTGAAGCTAAAGTGAAAACCAAAGGAAAAGGGCACAAGTTTGGGATGACATTTCCTAAAACCAAACACATAAAGTCAGATCCTTATTTGGAAAGTGGATCTGTGGCACTGAAGCCTCCAGATGTAAGCCTCCAAACACCATCTGTGGAGTTCAGTGTGTCGCCCAGTAAAGACAAGGATGTGGAGAAGAGAGGCTTAAAGTTTAATCCCCCAAATGTAGAGTTTGCACTTCCTTTAGCAAAACCTGACGTGCCCTTGCCAAAAGTGAAGGGATCAGCAGGAATTAAAGCTCCCAAAGTTGATGTAAAGGGAGAAGCCGATGCAGCTGACGGGAAGATTAATGTGGAAGGCGGCATGGGAGATGCAAAACTCAGAATGCCTAAACTGAAACTTCCCAAAGTTAGATTGTCACGTCATTCGGATGAGATTGATGGTGAAATAAAGGTAAAGGCTGAGAGGATGAAAATACCTCATGTTGATGTAAAAACGAAAGGAGATGGTGAAATTAGGCTTCCTGAAACACAACTAACCAAACCAAAAGTAAAAGGTGAAGTTGGTTCTTTTGAACGTCCATTAGTTGATGCTTCTTTGCCCAAAGTTAAGCTTGGCACTGATGGTTCTCTCCAAAGTGAAGTGAAGATGCCTACCATTGATATCTCTGTGCCAGAGGTGGGTTTGGAATTTGATACAGGACAAAGACTTCCAGATGAAGTGGAGGGCACCATAAAAGGAGGTAAAATCTCTATGCCAAAGGTTGACATCTCTTTACCAAAAATGGGATCTCCTGGTGCAGATATTAAATGTCCAAATGGAGAAGGAGAGTTTAGTCCACCTTCTGTTGACATCTCCGTCCCAATGGTGAAATCAGACGTAGACATGGATTATTACGTTGGTGGAGATGGAAAGTTCAAAATGCCTGAATTTGACATAACTCTCCCAAAACTAAAGCCATCAGAGCAAGAAGTAGAAGGGGGTTTCAAATTACCCAAAGTGGACATAATTCTTCCCAATTACCAAAGTGATCATGGAGGAGAAGGAAAGTTTCAGCTACCATCAATTGATTTGGAAGTTGACACTAAAGGTGGTAAATTCCAAAAACCTGCCATCTCACTGCCTAAAAGTAAAATAAAGGGAAATGTTGAAATGGATGGAAGTGCTGAAAAGAGTGGAGATTTCAAAATGCCTTCAGTCAGCATCACACTACCTGAGACTGGAAGAGCTGAGGTTGATTTACAAAAACACAAGATTCAGGGAGAGAAAATGAAAGTACCTTCAGTAGGCATTTCTCTTCCAAATCCCAAAGGTGAGGTCAATTTTGGAGGGAAAATCGAAGGAGGTGTGAATATTCAAGGACCAAAAGTCAAAGGTGGGAAATTTGAGATGCCCCAAATTGATCTCTCACTTCCTAAAGGAAAAGACCATGGAAATTGTGGTATTGACATTCACTCTGGAATAGATGTGAACAATGATGTACCCTCTTGTGATACTGGAGTTGAAGGTCCTGAAGGTAAAACAGGAAATTTCAAAATGCCCAAAGTTAACATCACTCTTCCAAAACTGCAAGAGGGTGAAACCAAAATTGAAAGTCCAGAAGATAAAGGGAAAATGGAAATGTCAACTACTGATATTTCTCTTTGTAAACAAAAACTAGAGGGAGATCTTAACATTGACACAAAAGGAGCAAAATTTCACATGCCTTCTTTAAACATTAATCTTCCCAACATAAAATCCAAGGAAACAAGTACTGATGTAAAAGAACATAAAGGGGAGTTTGAAATGCCGTCATTGGATATTTCAGGACTTAAGATTAAATCTCCAGATGTAGATGTCAAACTTCAAGGTTCAGATGTAGAAATTCCACTTCAAACACCAAAAGGGGAAGTTGACATAAGTTTTGAAGGTCCTGTGGGGAAGGATAGAAAACTGAAAATACCAACAGTTGATGTTTTATTGCCAACAGTAAATGTTCCTGAGGGTGAAGTCACAATAAAAGGACCTGAACTAAAAGGCAGGAAGACTGAGCTACCTGACATTGATATTTCACTGCCCAAAAGAAAATTAGATGGTGAAGCTGTTGGACATAGTAGTAAAGGTGGAAAGTTCCAAATGCCTTCTGTGGATTTCTCTTTACCTAAGATTAAAGGTAAAAGAACAGAGGTCAACATAAAAGGTCCAGAAATTAAAGACAGAAGCATCAACAGGCCTGATGTTGATGTTTCACTTCCAGAAGGAAAGGCTGAAGTTGAGATAAATGTTGAAGGCCCTGATGTGAAAGGAGGAAAATTCAAGATACCAAAGTTTGATGTTTCTCTACCACATGTCAGTGTCCCAAAACTTGAAGGACCAGATATAAAAGGAAAAATTGAAACATCAACTGCAGATATTTCCCTCCCAAAACCAAAGGCAGATGTGGAAATTGATGCTGAAACTGGGAATGGTAGCAAGTTTCATCTTCCTTCAGTTGACATTTCACATCCTAAAATCAAAACAAAAGCTGTTGATGTGGACATTCAGGGACCTAACATCAAGGGTGATGTGTCACTTCCTAAAGTAAAGGCTCCAGAGGTAGATGTCAACCTCAAGGTTCCAGAGATTGAGGGGCCCCAGGTTGACTTACCATCTGTTGATATTTCACTCCCCAAAGGTAAAGTTGAGGGCAGTGTTGATCTTGAGGGTCCTGAAGTAAAGGGTGGCAAGTTTAAAATGCCAAAAATTGATGTGTCTTTACCAAAGGTTAACCTCCCAGAAGGTGACTTGAAGATGAAAGGCCCAGACATCAAATCAGGGAAGATTGCAATGCCAGATATTGATTTGTCACTTCCAAAAGGAAAAGTAAGAAGTGGAATTGAAGTTGAAGGACATGCTGCAAAAGGAGGCAAATTCCACATACCCTCAATTGACATAACTCTTCCCAAAATGAAGACTAAGGGACCTGAGATCAATGTTGAGGGCCATGAGATTGAAGGGCTTGACGTAAATATGCCTTCTCTTGATGTTTCTCTGCCTAAAATAAAGTCACCGGAGCTAGATATCAATCTTGAAGGACCTGATCTAAAAGGAGAAACTGTCAAAATCCCAAGGGCTGATGTTTCACTTCCCAAAGGTACAATAGAGGGTAGCATGAATGTTGAAGGCCCTGATGTGAAAGGAGGAAAATTCAAGATGCCAAAGTTTGATGTTTCTCTACCACATGTCAGTGTCCCAAAAATTGAAGGACCACAAATAAAAGGAAAAATTGAAACGTCAACTACAGATATTTCCCTCCCAAAAACAAAGGCAGGTGTGGAAATTGATGCTGAAACTGGAAAAGGCAGCAAGTTTCATCTTCCTTCAGTTGACTTTTCACTTCCTAAAATCAAAACAAAAGGCGTTGATGTGGACATTCAAGGACCTAACATCAAGGGTGATGTGTCGCATCCTAAAGTAAAGGCTCCAGAGGTAGATGTCAATCTCAAGGGTCCAGAGATTGAGGGGCCCCAGGTTGACCTACCATCTATTGATGTTTCACTCCCCAAAGGTAAAATTGAGGGCAAATTTGATGTTGATGGTCCTGAAGTAAAGGGTGGAAAGTTCAAGATGCCAAAAATCGATGTGTCTTTACCAAAGGTTAACCTCCCAGAAGGTGACTTGAAGATAAAAGGCCCAGACATAAAAACAGGGAAGATTGCAATGCCAGATATTGATTTATCACTTCCAAAAGGAAAAGTAAAAAGTGGAATCGAAGCTGAAGGGCATGGTGCCAAAGGAGGCAAATTTCAAATGCCCTCAATTGGCATAACTTTTCCTAAAATGAAGACTAAGGGACCTGAGATCAATGTTGAGGGCCCTGAGATTGAAGGGCTTGACCTAAACATGCCTTCTCTTGATGTTTCTCTGCCTAAAATAAAGTCACCAGAGCTAGATATCAATCTTGAAGGACCTGATCTCAAAGGAGAAACTGTCAAAATCCCAAGGGTTGATGTTTCACTTCCCAAAGGTACAGTAGAGGGTGGCATAAATGTTGAAGGCCCTGATGTGAAAGGAGGAAAATTAAAGATGCCAAAGTTTGATGTTTCTCTACCACATGTCAGTGTCCCAAAACTTGAAGGACCAGACATAAAAGGAAAAATTGAAATGCCAACTGTTGACATTTCCCTCCCAAAAGCAAAGGCAGATGTGGAAATTGATGCTGAAACTGGGAAAGGCAGCAAGTTTCATCTTCCTTCAGTTGACTTTTCACTTCCTAAAATCAAAACAAAAGGTGTTGATGTGGACATTCAAGGACCTAACATCAAGGGTGATGTGTCGCTTCCTAAAGTAATGGTTCCAGAGGTAGATGCCAACCTCAAGGGTCCAGAGATTGGATGGCCCCAGGTTGACTCACCATCTGTTGATATTTCACTCCCCAAAGGTAAACTTGAAGGCAGTGTTGATCTTGATGGTCCTGAAGTAAAGGGTGGCAAGTTCAAGATGCCGAAAATCGATGTGTCTTTACCAAAGATTAACCTCCCAGAAGGTGACTTGAAGATAAAAGGCACAGACATCAAGACAGGAAAAATTACAATGCCAGATATTGATTTGTCACTTCCAAAAGGAAAAGTAAAAAGTGGAATTGAAGCTGACGGGCATGGTGCTAAAGGAGGCAAATTCCACATGCCCTCAATTGACATTACTCTTCCTAAAATGAAGACTAAGGGACCTGAGATTGATGTTGAGGGCCCTGAGATTGAAGGGCTTGACGTAAATATGCCTTCTCTTGACTTTTCTCTGCCTAAAATAAAGTCACCAGAGCTAGATATCAATCTTGAAGGACCACAGCTAAAAGGAGAAACTGTCAAAATCCCAAGGGCTGATGTTTCACTTCCCAAAGGTCAAATAGAGTGTGGCATAAATGTTGAAGGCCCTGATGTGAAAGGAGGAAAATTCAAGATGCCAAAGTTCGATGTTTCTCTTCCAAATGTCAGTGTCCCAAAACTTGAAAGACCAGACATAAAAGTAAAGACTGAATTGCCAACTGCAGATATCTCCCGCCCTAAAGCAAAGGCAAGTGTGGAAATTGATACTGAAACTGGAAAAGGCAGCAAGTTTCATCTTCCTTCAGTTGACTTTTCTCTTCCTAAAATCAAAACAAAAGGTGTTGATGTGGACATTCAGGGACCTAACATCAAGGGTGATGTGTCGCTTCCTAAAGTAAAGTCTCCGGAGGTAGATGTCAATCTCAAAGGCCCTGAGATTGGATGGCCCCAGGTTGACTTACCATCAGTTGATGTTTCACTCCCCAAAGGAAAGGTTGAGGGCAACGTTGATTTTGAGGGTCCTGAAGTCAAGGGTGCTAAGTTTATGATGCCAAAAATTGATGTGTCCTTACCAAAGGTTAACCTCCCAGAAGGTGATTGGAAGATGAAAGGCCCAGACATCAAAACAGGGAAAATTACAATGCCAGATATTGATTTGTCATTTCCTAAAGGAAATAGAAGAGGAGAAATTGAAGCTGAAAGAAATGGTGCCAAAGGAGGCAAATTCCAAATGCCCTCAATTGACATAACTATACCTAAAATGAAGACCAAGGGACCTAAGATAGATGTTGAGTTTCCTCAAGTTCAAGGAGCCCAGGTTGACTTACCATCTGTTGATATTTCACTCCCCAAAGGAAAAGTTAAGGGCAATCTCAATGTTGAGGGTCCTGAAGAAAAGGGTGGCAAGTTTAAGATGCCAACAACTGATGTGTCTTTACCCAATGCTAACATCCCAGAAGGTGACTTGAACATAAAAGGCCCAGATATCAAAACAGGGAAGATTACAATGCCAGATATTGATTTGTCACTTCCAAAAGGAAATATAAAGGGAGATATGAAAGCTAAAGGACATGCAGAAAAAGGAGGCAAATTCCACATGCCCTCAATTGACATAACTCTTCCTAAAATGAAAACTAAGGGACCTGAGATCGATGTTGAGGGCCCTGAGATTGAGGGGATTGGCGTAAATATGCCTTCTCTTGATGTTTCTCTGCCTAAAATAAAGTCACCAGAGCTAGATATCAATCTTGAAGGACCACATCTAAAAGGAGAAACTGTCAAAATCCCAAGGGCTGATGTTTCACTTCCCAAAGGTACAATAGAGGGTGGCATGAATGTTGAAGGCCCTGATGTGAAAGGAGGAAAATTCAAGATGCCAAAGTTTGATGTTTCCCTTCCAAATGTCAATGTCCCAAAACTTGAAGGACCAGACATAAAAGGAAAAACTGAAATGCCAACTGTTGACATTTCCCTCCCAAAAGCAAAAGCAGGTGTGGAAATTGATACTGAAACTGGAAAAGGCAACAAGTTTCATCTTCCTTCAGTTGACTTTTCCCTTCCAAAAATCAAAACGAAAGGTGTTGATGTGGACATTCAGGGACCTAACATCAAGGGTGCTGTGTCACTTCCTAAAGGAAAGGCTCCAGAGGTAGATGTCAATCTCAAGGGTCCAGAGATTGAGGGGCCCCAGGTTGACCTACCATCTGTTGATATTTCACTCCCCAAAGGTAAAATTGAGGGCAGTGTTGATCTTGAGGGTCCTGAAGTAAAGGGTGGAAAGTTTAAGATGCCAAAAATTGATGTGTCTTTACCAAAGGTTAACCTCCCAGAAGGTGACTTGAAGATAAAAGGCCCAGACATCAAAACAGGGAAGATTACAATGCCAGATATTGATTTGTCACTTCCAAAAGGAAAAGTAAAGAGTGGAATTGAAGTTGAAGGACATGCTGCCAAAGGAGGCAAGTTCCACATGCCCTCAATTGACATAACTCTTCCTAAAATGAAGACTAAGGGACCTGAGATCGATGTTGAGGGCCATGAGATTGAAGGGCTTGACCTAAACATGCCTTCTCTTGATGTTTCTCTGCCTAAAGTAAAGTCACCAGAGCTAGATATCAATCTTGAAGGACCAGACCTAAAAGGAGAAACTGTCAAAATCCCAAGGGTTGATGTTTCACTTCCAAAAGGTACAATAGAGGGTGGCATGAATGTCGAAGGCCCTGATGTGAAAGGAGGAAAATTCAAGATACCAAAGTTTGATGTTTCTCTACCACACGTCAGTGTCCCAAAACTTGAAGGACCAGATATAAAAGGAAAAATTGAAACGTCAACTACAGATATTTCCCTCCCAAAACCAAAGGCAGATGTGGAAATTGATGCTGAAACTGGGAAAGGCAGCAAGTTTCATCTTCCTTCAGTTGACTTTTCCCTTCCTAAAATCAAAACAAAAGGTGTTGATGTGGACATTCAAGGACCTAACATCAAGGGTGATGTGTCACTTCCTAAAGTAAAGGTTCCAGAGGTAGATGTCAACCTCAAGGGTCCAAAGATTGAGGGGCCCCAGGTTGACTTACCATCTGTTGATATTTCACTCCCCAAAGGTAAAGTTGAGGGCAGTGTTGAT
>JARVGS010001454.1:40081873-40098941 GCA_031762315.1 Hypsolebias antenori | reverse complement strand
ATCAATAATTACACCCAGAAACTTGACCTCATTTACTCTACATATATTAATACCATCCACTTCAAAAGAAAAATCCAAAGTTTTTTTTTTTTTTACTAAATATCATAAATTTGGTTTTGTCAGTATTCAACGACAACTTATTTAGATGAAACAAATTTTAACAAGGTTCATTAATTCCCATGTACAATCCCAGTTTTGAAGAAATAGGCTGTGTAAAATCTAAGAAAAACAGAACACATTACCATTCAAGTTTCATGAATCCATATTTTATTCAAATGGAGCATAGTAAACTTGTTAAATGTTTAAACTAAAAATGGTAACATTCATGTTAGAAAATAAGGAAATTTAATCATTGTATGGCAGTATCAAATATTTAAAAAGTTGGGACAGGACCGTGTTTACTGCTGTGAAGCATCCCCTCTACAATCAACAACAGTAAACATCCATGACTTTAGGAGACCAGTCGTTGGAGGTTTTACCATACCATACCAGCTTTATTTATAGAGCACTTTAAACACCCACAGGACCAAAGTGCTGAATTTAGAAGATCTGAGGAGACCAGTTGATGGAAATTTTGGAGGAATTGAGGAGACTAGTTCTTGGAGGTTTTGGAGTACCTAGGAAAACCAGTTGATAGAGGTTTTGGAGGACCTGGGGAGGCCAGTTGTTGGAAGTTTTAGGGGATGTGAGGAGGCCAGTTGATGGAGGTTTTGGAGGACTTGAGGAGGCCAGTTAATTGATGTTTAGGAGGACCTGGGGAGACCATTTGACAGAGGTTTTGGAGGAGCTTTGGTAACTAGTTGATGGATGTTTTGGAGGACCTGAGGAGACCAGTTGATGGAGGTTTTACATGGAATGTTTGTCTGATATAGCATTTTAGCTGTTCATCAGTCCTAGGTCTTTGCTGGATTGGAGCAGATGTTCTAAAACCAATTTACATCTTTTTGCATTGACGGAGCCTTTCCAGATGTGTAAGCCACCCATGCTGGAGGCACTAATGCACCCCTATATCATCAGCAAGGCAGGATTTTGAAAGATGGATGCTTCCTCTGCTCTTTAGTATGGATGATTGATGTCTGTTGTTTCTTTGATGAATTACAGATTATTCAGAGAACTGAGTTTACAGATAACGAGCTGTGGGAGTGTTCCCGAGCCCAGAACAGAACCAGAACCAGACCTGGTTTTAATGCAGTGGCCCCTGAGGACCTTTTCCATTGAGCTCAGATATTTCTACAGATCCTTCTAGGCTGTGGATCAGATTATGAACTGGAGATGATGAAGAGTAAATTCTTTCATTCAGGAAATTTATTGTGAAATTCATTCAGGAGCTTTATTCTGAAAGAGTTCCATTAGTTTTAGACTCAGTTTTTCACAGAATGGTGAACCTCTACCCATTTTTACTTCAAATGATGTTTGCTATGTTCTATTCTTAACAGTAATGTGTTTTTATTACATTATACACAATGTCCCAACTTCTTGTTTTCCCCAAATTGACATTGTATTCATTCTTTCTAAGACCATTTGTATTTTAAATATTTATTGAATATCCTCGTGTTTGTTTATTTTCTCTTATTTCAGTTTAAGTTTCCTTCCTGTCTTCATTTCTTCACTCATCCTCCCCTCCTTTCCTTTCCTTACCTTGTCTTTCCTTGTTTCCTCTCCTGCTGCCTGCAGGCTTTCTTCAGATAACCCCAGAGGGTTCTCCTCAGGCCCAGCGGAGGGGTGAGGTGGGAGGCGAGGCCGACGTCTCGGGGTCTTTCTGCCTCCACTCGTCAGGGCTCCATTTCACCACCCAGCAGACGTCTGAAGAACGCCAAGTCTCCTCCACGGAGGAGGGAACCATCACCACGGTGACCCAGACCACCCAGACCACCCATACCACTCAGCATCTGGTTACCAGTGAAACGCGAACAGGTGTAGCAACAACAACAACTCGCCAAGTGACAGACTTTTAACTCCTGAGGATCTGAGAGAAACATTTTCATTTTTGTTGTTGTGTTTATTTAATCAGGTGAGGTTGCAGTGTTCTTGTAAACTATGGTCGAAAAAGTCTATATTTTATATTTTTATTAGTTTAGCTATGATTGTGATATAACTTTTTGTCAGCCGGCATTACTGTCAGTATTACAGATTTATATTTTATATTCTTCTTCTTTCGGCTGCTTCCTTCTAAAGTTGCTAAAGACTTGGCAACTGTTTTTACACCACATGTCCATCCTGATGCAACCACAGACCACCGAGCTACCACAGCCCTGTGTGGAGCAGAGAGCTGCTATCTAGGGCGCCTGGGGGAGCAGATGGTGGGGGTTAAGGGGGCCCTGAGGTAAATGAGGGTGGAGGCAGGTGTGGGTGCTTCACCTTTCCCACCCACATTTTGATGTTGTTGGTCCCAGGGGTCGAACCAGCAACCTTCCAATCATCCTTCTCTATCCTCTGCGCCACCACTGCCCTCACTGTCAGTATGACAGAGCATTTCTGGTTACTTTAGGTTGTTTTCTTAGTTTAGTCCTAATAACTGATGCAGTTCGGTTTGGTTTTGAGAATTCCATTTTGAACCTAAACCTGTCGGGTTTTTAATTATTTATTGCCGCTTCTGTACAAAACCCATTCTGAAGAAGTTGTCGCTGTATGAAGCGTAAACAAAAACAGAATGCAACGATTAGCAAATCTCACAAACACAAATTCCATTCAGGGTGGAACATAGTAAACCTGTCAAATGCTTAAACTTGGAGATTGTACCATTCTGGGCTAAAGTAAGATAAT
This sequence comes from Hypsolebias antenori, assembly GCA_031762315.1. Classification (NCBI taxonomy): domain Eukaryota; kingdom Metazoa; phylum Chordata; class Actinopteri; order Cyprinodontiformes; family Rivulidae; genus Hypsolebias; species Hypsolebias antenori. Next base: position 40,096,178 of record JARVGS010001454.1, on the reverse strand, counting down.
TTAGTGTTTGATGACAGCAACACATAAAAAAAAGTGAGACAGGAGCAACAAGAAGCTGTGAAAGCCTGTGGTACGAACACGAAACAACCAGAGGAGCATTAACTTGATCATCAACAGGTCTGTAAGGAATGGATGCAAAAAGAGCTTCATGGAGAGGCTGACTTCCTCACAAGTACAAGTGGGCCGAGGTTTACCAGTCTGTGAAAAACTGCTTCTAAAAGAGTGAAGCAGTTTCAGAATAATTTCCTCCTCAGCTCCTCCAAAACCTCCAACATCTGGTCGTCTCAGGTCCTCCGAAACCTCCAACATCTGGTCATCTCAGGTTCTCCAAAACCTCAAAAAGTGGCCTCCTTGGGTCCTCCAAAACCTCCAACAACTGGTCTCCTCAGACCTTTGAGGTTCACAGACTGTTGTTAGAAGAGGAGTTCGCTTCACAGAGTGAAATATGGACCTGAAACAACTTTAAAGAGACTTTTTGCTGCCACAAATATTCAAAATTACTTTATTTTGTCCAAAAATGGTACAGTTAGTTTCAACATTTGATATGTGTGATGGAAACATATTTACTGATCTGCTTCATGGTACGATGAAATTTTTATGTACAAAATTACACTTCATTATTCCTTGATTGACTCTGTCGTTGTGAAACTGAACATTTTATCAAGTGTGATAATGGTCATTTTGTGACAATCTATGCAGGTTGTAACAATCTACAGGTATGTGGGTTGGATCAGTCTATGTAGACTGGAGCAATCTATGTGGGTTTGAGAAATTTATGAAGGGTGGAGCAATCTATATGGCTTGGAGCAATTTATGTGGGATGGAGCAGTTTATGTGGGTTGGATCAGTCTATGTAGGCTGGAGCAATCTATGTGGCTTGGAGCAATTTATGTGGGATGGAGCATTTTATGTGGGTTGGATCAATATATGTAGGCTGGAGCAATCTATGTGGGTTTGAGCAATTTATGTAGGTTGGATCAATCTATGTAGGTTGCAGTGATCTATGCGGGTTGGAACAATCTATGTAGGGTGGAGAAATATATGTGTGTTGGAACAATCTATGTAGGTTGGAACAATCTATGTAGGTTGGATCAACATATGTAGGCTGGAGCAATATATGTGGCTTGGAGCAATTTATGTAGGTTGGATCAATCTATGTAGGTTGCAGCAATCTATGTGGGTTGGAACAATCTATGTAGGGTGGAGAAATCTATGTGCATTGGAACAATCTATGTAGGTTGGAACAATCTATGTAGGTTGGATCAATATATGTAGGCTGGAGCAATCTATGTGGCTTGGAGCAATTTATGTAGGTTGGATCAATCTATGTAGGTTGCAGCGATCTATGTGGGTTGGAACAATCTATGTAGGGTGGAGAAATATATGTGCGTTGGAACAATCTATGTAGGTTGGATCAATATATGTAGGCTGAATAAATCTATGTGGGTTTGAGCAATCTATGTACCGGTAGGTTGGAACAATCAATGTGGGTTGTATAAATCTATGTAGACTAGAGCAATCTATGTGGGTTGGAGCATTTTGTTTAGTTTGGAGCAATATGTGTGGATTGGGGCAATTTGTATAGGTTGGAGTATGAGCAATCTAGGTTGGAACAATCTATTTGGAGTGTTTAAATCTATGTTTATTGGAGCAATCTATGTGGGTTGGAGTAATCTAAGTAGATTGGCAGATATGTTCCTCACCCTCCTCAGTCTGTGGAACTGTTCAAACAACTGCAACAGTAAAAGTAGAGACAGCTCAGAACTGATGCCAGCAGAACGCTCAGACTAAAACTCTGACGTTTTGACTGTTCACTTACGAATTAACTTTTTCTCTGACATGTTTATTATGTTCTACTGTAAATAAAACATTAAATCACATTCTGTTTTTTATTACTTTTCACACAGTGTCCCAATGATTTTCAGAATTAGGGTCGAGTTCGAAATGCTCTGAAATTTAAAACGTTCTCTCGTCACCACAGGTCCTGACTTCTGTGTCCAGGTCAAAGTAATTTATTTTGTGCCGCTGCAGTACATGCCAGAGTAATGTTTCTGTAAATGTATTTAATTTTAGGGGTGAAGAAGTTGTTCCTTCTCCCTAAAAATGTATTTATTTTCATATTTACTGGGTGAAGAAAGAATATTTGAGATCTAAACACTGTTTGTTCTGAAGGAAACGTGTGAGTTTTTTAAATTTTTATTTTTAGATGATGGGTTGATTTTATTTTCTACTCATTTTGACGGTATTTTGTTTCTCAGAGTTGATCAGTGGGAACGACCACGATGACTCCGTTTCTGCTGTGGGGATCAAACCTGCGGCCTTCAGGTCGCAGATTGCTCTCAGACATTTAGGCTGAACCGCTGCTAGTCAATTTATATTCTTGTTCTCGGCGCCGCCTGGAAACTGTAACACTGTATATTCTGCAAACAAGACTTGAGCTCCAAGATGATCCCTGTGCGGCTCTGTTTATCCCGACTGTGCACCGTGTTGTTGAGCTGGCGGGAGTTTCAGAGATTTAAATCAAGGAGTCGAACAACGACAGAAGTAAATTAACCCAAATTATGAGCAGGGCTGCTGCGGTGGAGCCTTCGTTTTCTCCAAGGCACATATTTGACATTATTTTGTATTTTCATTCATTTCATTAGAAAGATAAATAACCATTTCAGCTAGGGCCTTTGTTTTTCATAAACTACACTATACGCCCCAAAAAATGAAGAAATAAAGAGTTTGTTTTATCATTTAGATGTTTTCATCTTTATTTAATCTTGTTTTCAAATATAACCATTTGAGAGAATATTTAAAAAAAACTGCACAAACTCAGTTTAGCAGGCTGTAAATTGGGTAAATTAAGCATTTGGAAAAAAAAAATGTGTGTAGTCGGTAAATTAAGTTAAACTTTGATGAAAAGGAATGAACGTTCCCCCAGGTCTTCTTTTTTTTTTTTTAATTTCCCAGCTTGTTTTGCAAGTGAACAAATATGCACATTTCACAAACTGCCAGAAGATGAAGTTAAGATCATGATGAAACTTGCTTCTATTTAGATTTGAAGGTTTGCTTTGTCGAAAGGTTACCCCAATAAAACAATTTTACTTCAACTCTGTTGCTTTGATGTCTCCATTCTGTGCAAGGACAGCGTTACTGAGGCTCTGACTATTTCCTGGGCTTGCTCTTGTGCTGCACAGAACATCTGTTGAGTTTCTGCAGCGCTGATTCAATGCTGGGGTCATGAGGTCACTGACACCTGCTAACACCTGATTGGCCCCTGAGGTGCCCTTGTTGCAGGTGTCTCAATATTTTTCTAGCAATAATCTTTAAGAAATAAAACAATACTGTATAGTCAACCAATTAACAGTGATCAATTTAAAGACAAAATATAATTTATTAGACAAAAAAATTAAATTTTTAAAAGCATTTATAGATGTAACAATTATGAGCTTTTATTTTGAAATAATGTGCTGATTAATTAACTGTTGTTGTATGCTGGACTTTATTAATACTGCTGTTGCAAACATACGGTACGTGGGGAAAATTGGTTTTGCATAAAACGGTCCATCTCATATTTTAATAGTTTATTTGAAAGTTGTTGATCTGAGAAAAAGTTCAACCAGAGCAGAGAAACACGAGCTCTGCAGATGTCAGGAGACTTTTCGCATGATGACGTATTTTCATTGTGTGTGTGTGTGTGTGTGTGTGTGTGTGTGTGTGTGTGTGTGTGTGTGTGTGTGTGTGTGTGTTTTACTTATCTCCTGATGACGCAGTGGAAACGTAGGCTCTAAATGTGTTTGTGAGGTCAGATAAATAATGATGTATGAGGGGTGAACAGTGCCACAGCCAGAACGAGGGAGGTGATGTTGCGTCAGGGTTGCATATTTCTGATCATGCTGGTTCAGTGCACGCACGCACGCACACACGCACGCATACACTAGAGACACATCACGATTCATCTCTCAGTCATGATGCAGTACAACCCAGTGCAAGTTTGACCCAACACATTTTTTTTTTGGTATTAATACAATACACCAAGGGAAATACAATATACTGTATTAAAAAAATTATGAGTCGGATTTTTCATTACTTTTTTTTAAAGTCCTTTAACAAACAGGTTTTTTCTCACAACTCCAGGATTTGTTAAACCAGCACATCATGCTTGTTTTAGCTTCTTTTACTGGCTTCCAATTCAGAAGTCATTTGAAACTGCAGTTTTACCGTCCAGATCTTTGCACAAACAAACTCTATTGACTTATAGCTGAAAATAACAACTCAGTGAACAAAACCAAAAACACAAAGAGGACGCCGCTCCGACATTTAACATGTGAATGTTTATTTTTCCCAAAGGCAACAAACAAACAATATGTCAAAGTACCAAACTTGTACCGTGCTGTAGATGGTGCTTACTTGTGTACGGAGCTGCACCCTTGTCCACCTGTGCATACACGGTAGCAATCTCACAGTCCTGTAGGTCAGGATCGATCAGTCAACCTCCAGTGAGAGTTGGAGGTTCAGTTCCACAAGTATTCACTCAGTCTAATGTTGAAGTGTCCCTGGGCAAGACACTGAGGCCCCGCTGCCTCTGATGTGTCTCATCATCAGTGTATGAATGTGATCTAACACTGATTAGACGCTATGGAATGATTTATTCAGGTTAGCTTTGTGTACCTGCATGTAGAGGTCAGCAGATTGTGTTGCAAAGCGCTAAAGTTGTCTGGTTGGCTAGTAGCACAGTAAATAAGTTACCGGTAGTCCAATTACCATTTACTTAGAATTTTAACAGTAAATAGTTTCTTCCTGTGTGGCATTAACAGCCCGTCATACACTTCTACTGAATTGAATGGCACTGACAACCCGTCATACACTTCTAATCCATCACCTCTGACTTGAATGGCATTAACAACCCGTCATACACTTCTACTCCATCACCTCTGACTTGAAATGAATGGCATTAACAACCCATCATACACTTCCGCTCCATCACCTCTGACTTGAAATGAATGGCATTAACAACCCATCATACACTTCCGCTCCATCACCTCTGACTTGAACATGAATGGCATTAACAACCCGTCATACACTTCCGCTCCATCACCTCTGACTTGAAAATGAATGGCATTAACAACCCGTCATACACTTCTACTGAACTGAATGGCATTAACAACCCGTCATACACTTCCGCTCCATCACCCCTCCCTGCCTCTGTGTGGCACGAATCCCCCCTCCCAGCAGTGAGTGGGCTGAGAGTCACTTTAGCTCTCGTCATCCTGCTGGCTGCGCACAGCTGAGGCGACGGACTGCGGTAAGATGCGGCGGCGCGCGGTGACGAGCCGCGGCGGGTGAGGATGCGCGCGGATGCAGCAGGAGTCAGGAAGGATCCGGATGAGGTGTTTGGTATATTGGTATCCCCCCAGAACAAAAGGACTCGTCTAAATCCTGGGATCCTGACTGGTGCAGGCCAACTGGAATGATCAGTCCAGGATGCTCCACATCTGGAATCAGTGAGGAGCCAGGAGGACAATAAATAAAGGACACGTCCTCCAAAATGACTGAGCAGGCGCCAAAGCATCCAATCAGGTGAGAAAGAATCAGAGCAGCTGCCTTCAGGTTTTCCTGCTTCATCTTCTGGAGCTCACTTCCTGCTCACATGAGCGGCCCACTCCTATTTTAGAGCATTTCAGGTTGAATATTTTAACACATGGAGGCAGACTTCTGCATTTTAGCTTCTCCGACATGAAGCTCAGGACGTCGAATCACGTTTCAGTAAAACAAATAAAGGCCTAATTTTAAGTAAATTTAAACAAAAGGGTTTGAAGCTTTGTATTTTCCAAAGGGTCAAACCCAAGTCACTGCGTGTTACATTGTAAATGTAATACATAACATTTGTTTATTAAAAAGATAGACCTTCTCACACATATTTCTTTTTTTATTATACAGGTAAGCAAAGTAATAAAAACTAGACAAAATAATAACCATTAACTAAAATTAATTGGAAGCAATGCATGCGTTAGTTGACCCACAGAAACAGCCGAAGTGACTGAAAACAGCTTCAGGCGAGTGTTTACATTGAGTGCGTACCCTCATGTCAGGTTTAGTATCGACAGAGAACTCTGTAAAACAGCACACTTTGATATAGTTCAGGATAACTTTGTATGATTCATTTCACACTTTGCATGAAAACCATGAAGGCAACAAATCACTATTTATATTCATTTGTAATTTTTGACTGATTCAGTGCGACTGAATGCATTTAAGGTGCTCAGGATGACAATAATTTATAATTATGAATTAAAAAGTTAAAATACTTTGTATAACTCAGTTGAATTGAACTGAGACAAGAAGTAAGAAGTTTCTCCAATCAACTGTTAAATGCTGTTCAGTCAGACAAGGAGCTTTGGTGGATGTTTTTCACCAAAATATCTCTTTCGATCGCTGCAGTCAGCTGGTCTCAAACTGTTTTTATCATTTTAGAAATACTGTATTTAAGACAGCTGCTGTTTGATTATTATTATAAATAAAGTAGCTGGACCTCTCATCTAAGACACATCACTTTACATTCAGGTCCTCACACTTCAGCTTTTTAAAACCTGGGCCCTTGGTTAGTATTTTTCTGAGGTTGATTGTGGGAAAAGTTGCACGTTTATGCTGTGTTCTTGAACGTGCACCATGTGGCTTCAGAGGGCAGTAAATTTGACAGTCATCAACGTAAAAATCAAAAGATATGCCGTGGTTATGAAAAAAAGCACCTATAGTGGCTTTTAGCAGGTACAAAGAAAAGAGAAAAGACGAGGACCGAGAATAGACCCCTGTGGTACCCCCCACCGAAGAGCTGCCAATGTTGAAAAAAAAAAACAACTTTTTGTTGACACTAGGCCTGTCGAAATAAACAATAAATCAGTTAATCGCATGATGAATAAAATGATCAGCCTCATTTTCATTTATCAGCTTTATCGTTTCTTCATGTCTCTGTTTCTACTGAAGACACTGGAGGACAAAAAGCTCGCTGACCCCTCCGTTTCTCTTTAAAATCTGTTCTAACCGTCCAAAATCGCAGTTTTGGATCGTTACAAGCAGCTAAACTGAGAAGCTAAGCTACGAGCTACGCTAACAGGCCGACCTCGGGTTAAAACCTCCATCTTGTCAAAGCCCCAAAATTCATGGTTGAAACCCATGACTTTGTGTAAAACATATGTGTCAAACTTAAGGCCCGGGGACCAAATGTGACCCTCGTTAACATCTTATGTGGCCCCCAAGATGATATGTGGCACGTAAAATACTACTATTGCTTGAATTTTTCAGTAATCTTTGATTAAGATGTCGAAAACACATCAGAGAACATCAAATGAGAGCAATCAAACTCGTTGAGGAACCTGTGACCAAGAAGAGATGTTGGGTATCTAACTTGAGTTAATGTAGATTCTGAAATTGGCCCTTAGTTCAAAAAAGGTTTTAATTTTAATTAACTTTGTGAGTGAGTTTGACACCCCTGGTCTAAAAAGTTTTTTTTTCCTATACAAAAAGAAGCTGAGAACTTGTTTACTGATTTTTTATTTAAAACCTTTGTGTGAAAAATGCTAAAGAGCTCAAACCACACAGTGTCCACCATTTTGAGAAACAAACAAAAAAAAAAAACAGGAAGGAGAGATGGCCCATGTCACGTCAAGGGACCTCCCTCCCATTTTTCTTAAAGAGACACGCAGTTCGCTCTCTCACTATCCATCCTTCGGTTCAAACAGTCCTATACTGCCATCAGTGGTCAAAAAATATACTACACAAAAATTAACCAGCATTTCTTCTTTAATTTGACAATAATTACTAATTATTGTCAAATTTCAAACAATATTATTGTTTATCGCAATAATTTCTGAGACAATTAATCGCCTTGCAAAATTTGTTATCGTGACAGTTGACTCATAAGGATCTGTCAGAGAGGTAGAACCCAAACAGTTGCAGGCCCACCCTGTGATGCCCACCCACTGTTCCCGCCTGGAAATGAGGATGTCATGGTCAGTGGTGTCAAAAGCAGATGGAAGGTCCAATGGGACAAGAAGCACAGAATCACAGTCCACTGTAAACCACGGTGGTTTCCACGCCAGGCCACCAGGTGGTGCTGTGAACACGAGCGCGAACATCTCAGTCCCCAGCATGAACACTGTTACATCCTGCACGTTACTGCAGGAAGTCCTCAGCTGTCCGCCGGCGTTGCTGTCGCTCATTTACCGATGACCCTCAGCAGGGAGGGGAGTGCGATTAATCTGCACGTGAGTTTAGCTGCAACGGAGCATTTCTCACCACGATCTCCACTTTAGCTCCCTGAAGGATCTTCAGCTGCAGAATACTGCTCAGTTGTTTTTATAAATGGAAGCACTTTGTGATTTACATCTGTAAAAAGTGATCAACTTGACCTGCTTACGTTTGTAAAACGGGAGAACCTTGACGTTTTAACTGATGCATCGACTGTTTCTTTCTTTTTTAAATCGTTACGACTCTTTAATGTCCCGTTTTGTCCCATTTCTCCGCAGCTGGTTGTTCTGACGGTTGGTCGGGCCTCCCGGCTGACAGAGGGGTCAGTGAAGGCATCGTCGCTGAGCATCACAGTGGAAGAGAACTCCTCATTACGTCGGCTCTCATCAGCTCTGACAGCAGGAGCTCTGACCTGCATGTTTCTCCTCTTCGCACGGAGGAGCTCCCACTTGGGGGCAGTAAAAAAAATGGAAACGACTCCTGGTTGGCGCCGGGCATCAGAAGGAACTCCAAACATGTGAGATTAAAAAAAAGGAGCCATGCTTCTTTCTTCTGGCCTCACTGTCAGAAAACAGCTGCAGCGTGATCTTTAGTTGACCTACTTCTTCTTGTTGGACTTTTGGTTTCCCACCTCACACGTCCGGTTCCTCCGGACTCGCTGCGTCTTATTAAAAGCAAAGAAAACCCCATAAATCCTAGATGAGGCCTACAAGCAGCACCATGCTCCAGCAGAACAACAACAACAACTACCCCTGCCTCAGCCAGGCGGAGATCCTGCAGAAGTGCTCCAGAACCTCCCTGCTTTTCCCCAGCCGGCTGGAGCTGGGGGACCTGCCGCTGGTCCGCGGGCTCCGGGCCTGGGCTCTGTGTTCCAAGAACCGCCGCAAGGCCGGAGGTCTGCTGTGGGGAGCAAAAGCCCCCGCAGCTGCTCCACCGGGCCGGAGGAGCTCCACGGCCTGCCCCAGGCCTGCAGACGTGTACCTGAGCGGGAAGCTGGGCCGCCCGGGGTACGGGCTGCCCCCGGGGCTGGACGCCAGAGCTCTGGTGACGGTGGCCACGCTGAAGCCCTCCGAGGGCAGCGGGAAGACGCAGACCCGATGCCTTTTCCTCCGGACTGAGAGAGGCAGCTGCTTGTACTCCACAGCAAAGCCCAGTCCTGGGGGGACGACGAGCGCGGCGCCCGGGATGGTCGGAGGGTGGCTGAAAGGGAAACCGGGGGGAGCAGAGTCTCCGCCTGGGCAGGATGGGGCGAACCGGGTCAGGGTGCGATCGGACCGGAGGTGGAGGAAGTCCGGTAACGTAGCAGCAGGACAAGAGAGAAAAGAGCGGCAGCAGATGACTGAGCCGACCGTAGAGGAACGGCAGGAAGAGCCGGACAAAGGAGGTCCAGAGAGCCCGCAGCAGAACGTCAGCAGAACCAGAGGCGGCCGCAGCGCTTCTCCTGGACGCCGCTCCCCGTGTGGACGGAGAGCCCAAAGGAGGAGGAGTCGGGACGAACAGGAGGACAGTGAAAGTCTGGACAAAACAAACCAAGTGAAGGGACAGAGCGGGGAGAGGCAGGAAGCAGAACCGAACCCTGACCCAGAACCTGACCGCGCCTGCAGCAGCTGCGATGCTGACGAAGGAGGAGAAACGACCGAGGCCGAGAGAACCGAAGAGTCCAGGACTCAAACGCCTCGCGTCCTGGACGACTTTACAGAAGCAGAAGATGCAAGCCCAGATGTTGTGAGGGGACGAGCGGGGGACACGATGGAGACACGATGGGACAGAAAACCAGAAGACTTCTGTCAACAGCCAGAAGCTTCTGATGACGAAGGTCCAGAATCAGAGAAACTGACCGAGTCCTTCAGCTCTGCAGACCCACTCAGACCAGCTGAGCCCTCCGCTCCCCAAGAGGGTAAAGTTTCCAGTTCTGGTCCTGAACTGGACTTTAGCTGCTTTCCAGAACTGGACTTTGCAGCAGAAGAGAGCAACACGACGACAGAGGACTCCAAAAAGAAGAAAGTGTTAGTTTCCTTAAAAGACAGCCAGCCGGCGGAGAAAGAACCTGTTTCTTCTACTTCTGAGTCCAAGAGACAAACTGTGGAAGGAGAGGATGGGTCCACCGGCACCGGGCCGCATGGTTCTGGAGCTGAGGCCTCGGAGGATAAAGAAGACTGTGGTCCAGAGCCAGAGGAGTCCTGGAAGGACGAGGACCAGGACACCTCCAGACAAACAGTCATCACACGAGTTGAACCCAACACCTGCATCTTTAATCCTGTAGCCCTCTTTAGCCCCGCCCCTTCTCTGCCCCCCCGGGCATCCATGGCAACTGACCCACCGAGTCTGGAGGCTGATGAGGAGGAGGAACACGAGGCCAAAAGAGGAGCCGAAGAAGAGAGAAGGAGGCGAGGGGACGAGCTGGAGGACAGGGGCTCCACCGTGGACCCCGAGGAGGTGACGAAGGAGGAGGAGGAAGATGAGTTTGGAGTGTTCGTGCAGGCGGAGGAGGAGCCGGCCTGGAGCGAGGGGGTTAACGTGTCCTCCTCAGTGCCTTGTGGGAACAGAGGGAGGATCGGTAAGTTTCAGCTCATTTAGTTGTTCTGAGTCTTGTTTTCGTCTTTCAGATTTATTTTAGCTGTTTTCGTTCTAAACCCTCGGACGTGACAGAAACAGCCGAGAGACGTTTGTAGATTTAACTCCATTCAAACATCCGCACTCTGTGCCTGGATTATCTCAGAGGATTAAAGCATTGTTAACCTTTTGTGCACCTTCAGGAATGCAGCTGCACACTTTCAGTTTACATCAAGCCCAGTGAGTCGCTCAGAGCCTAGCTTCCTCCAAACTGCATGATGTTGCACGTCCACTCCTCTTCCTCTTCTCCTTCGACGAAGACCTATGTGCAGCTGATTGATTCAAACTCCACACAAGCGCTGGTTTCTGTCAGACAGAGAATGACTGCAGGAACATTAAAAAAGCTAAATGTAGCAAAACAATAGCTACAAGCTCCAATTAGCAACAGTCGGCTAAAAGCTATAATTATTCAAATCAAAGCTAAAAGCTAAATGTAGCAAAAACAATAGCTAAAAGCTATACTTAAGACAGTAACTAAAAGCTAAATGTAGCTAAACAATAGCTAAAAGTGCTATTAGCAACAACATATCTAGAAGCTATGAGTAACAAGACAGTAGCTAAAAGCTAAAATTATTCAAGTCAAGTTCAAAGCTAAATGTAGCAAAACAATAGCTAAAACCTGCAGTTAGCAATAATATAGCTAGAAGCTACAATTAGCAAGACAGTAGCTAAAAGCTGTAATTATTCAAATCAAAGCTCAAAGCTAAATGTAGCAAAACAATAGCTAAAAGCTGCTATTAGCAACAACATAACTAGAAGCTATGATTAACAAGACAGTAGCTAAAAGCTAAAATTATTCAAATCAAGTTCAAAGCTAAATGTAGCAAAACAATAGCTAAACCTGCAATTAGCAAAGCCATCCATCCAGTATCTTTACCTGCTTCTTCCTTTTCGGGTCGCGGAGGTCACTGGTGCCCATGTCCAGCAATCGCTGTGTGAGAAGCGGGGACACCTTGGACAGGTTGGAAGTCCATCACAGCTCAAAAGCTCAAAGCTAAATGTAGCAAAACAATAGCTAAAAGCTGCTATTAGCAACAACAGAGCTAGAAGCAATGATTAGCACGACAGTCGCTAAAAGCTGCAATTATTCAAATAAAAGCTAAATGCAGCAAAACAATAGCTAAAAGGCACAGTCAGCAAGACAGTAACAGAGAGCTAAATGTAGCTAAATGCTAAAACTATTTAAATCAAACTTCAATGCTAAATGTAGCAAAATTATAGCTAAAAGCAGCAGTCAGCAAGACAGTAACAAAAAGCTAAATACTGTATAGCAAAACAATAGCTAGAACCTACAATTAGCAAGACAGTAGCTAGCAGTTAAAATTATTCAAAACAAAGTTCAAGGCTAAATGTAGCAAAACAATAGCAAAAAGTTGCAGTCAGCAAGACAGTAACTGAAAGCTAAATGTAGCCAAAAGCTAAAATTATTTAAATCAAAGCTCAACACTGAATGTAGCAAAACAGTCTGCAGTCAGCAAGACAATAACTAAAAGCTAAATGTAGCAAAACAATAGCTAAAAGCTTCAATTAGCAGCAACATAACTAGAAGCTATAGTTAGCGGGACTGCAGCTGAAAGCTAAAAGGATAATAAGAAGTTTAAAAAAACGAGCATATTTGTTGAAGTAGTTTTAAGTAATTGAAGTAATGTCAGTGATTGTCTATGAAATGATTGTAAATAAAGTTATACATGTCAAAAATCAAACATTAAGTCATTAAAAACATATAACTGCCAATCAAGCCAAACATTTTGATGTATAAATGGAGAAAATGTAAATCTTAACACCTAAACTTTTCTTTCTCGGGTTAGATCGTTGTACTGGTCAACGTAAACAATAAAATAAAAAAAACTGAATCTTGTGAGATTCTAACTAAGTGCTGACGTTTAAAACCATCAGAGATCTTTGTTTTCTTTGATTTCCCAGGAGGACATCACTCCATTCCCTGACTGTCCTGCAGACATTATTGTTGCAGAGGCAGAAGAATCCTCAAAAGTTTCTTCCTACATTTCTGTTTGGCTGAAACCGTTTTCAGAAGCGCTCCACGATCGGCTCACTACGAATAATGTTTGCTACGTGCTGTCAACACAGAGCAAGTCTTTTCCTGAAACGAACCATTGATGTTGAACCGTTCTGACCTGGTCTCCTGGTCGACTGCTCCCTCAAAATTCAGATTATTAATCTGTCAGATTGGGTTACTGAAGAGGGAGGAGCCTCAGGTTGTTGGGCGACAGCAGAAGGAGACATTCGCACAAATGTTCTTCAAGCAGCGTCACAGACGGACGTCAGAGCAGCAGGAATCAGCCGAGACTGAAATGATTCTTTGCAGGGAGTTGTGTTCTCAGATTCTTTAGTCATTGGCATCTTTTTCGACTTTGAAAGGAAAGTTATTTTAAAACTAAAACCATTAACAGACTTTGAGCTGAGGCTGGAGCTGCAGACGACCTCGTGCAGAAACAGGTGGACCGTACGCCGCTTCGCCATCGATGAGCACGGTCCGCTCGGCTCTCGTCTTCTCGGTTCTTCTCAGGTGGACGTGATTTTACACGGTGACCTGTTTCCCCACTCTGTGGGCGGGATCGTCAACACAAAGTGGGCGTGATCGTGAAAAAAAGTGGGCGTGATCATCAACACAAAGTGGGCATGATCGTGAAAACAAAGTGGGCGTGATCATCAACACAAAGTGGGCAGGATCATCAACACAAAGTGGGCGTGATCGTGAAAACAAAGTGGGCGGGATCGTCAACACAAAGTGGGCAGGATCATCAACACAAAGTGGGCGTGATCATCAACACAAAGTGGGCGTGATCATCAACACAAAGTGGGCGTGGTCGTGAAAACAAAGTGGGCGTGATCATCCACACAAAATGGGCGTGATCATCAACGCAAATTGGGCAGGATTGTCAACACAAAGTGGGCGTGATCGTCAACACAAAGTGGGCAGGATCGTCAACACAAAGTGGGCAGGATCGTCAACACAAAGTGGGTGGGATCGTCAAAATAAAGTGGGCGTGATCGTAAACACAAAGTGGGCGTGATCGTGAAAACAAAGTGGGCGTGATCGTCAATGCAAAGTGGGCGTGATCATCAACGCAAAGTAGGCGTGATTATCAACACAAAATGGGCAGGATCGTCAACACAAAGTAGGCATGAACGTCAAGACAAAGTGGGCGTGAACGTCAACATAAAGTGGGCGTGATCGTCAGCACAAAATGGGCGGGATCATCAAAACAATGTGGGTGTGATTGTCAACACAAAATGGGCGGGATTGTAAATACAAAGTGGGCGTGGTTGTGAAAACAAAGTGGGTGTGATCGTCAACGCAAAATGGGCGTGATCGTCAACGCAAAGTGGGCGTGATCATCAACAAAAGGGGGCGTGATCGTCAACGCAAAGTGGGCGTGATCATCAACACAAAGTGGGCGTGATCGTCAACACAAAGTGGGCGTGATCGTCAACACAA
>JARVGS010001454.1:39991200-40002040 GCA_031762315.1 Hypsolebias antenori | reverse complement strand
ACAGGTGAAGGGAGGAGGCCTGCCTAATGTTGGGGGGCAGGTTGTTCCAAAGTTTGGGGCCGATGACTGAAAACGCCTGATCTCCTCGGAGCTTCAGTCTTGTTTTTGGAACCTCCAAAAGCATCTGATCGGATGATCTCAGAGCCCGCGAGGGAACATATTAAGTCCTAGATTGAAGTCAGATTTAATTAGAACATACAGCTGATAAACACACTGATTACTAAAACATTTGTCAGAGTTTCAAGTCTTCAGAAAGGTTTTTCTGTTCATGTGAATTAATCTAAACCTTGAAAGTTATTGAAAGAGCCTTTGTTGTTATTCCTTCGTCTCCAGAACACCATAAAGCGCGGGAAGCAGATTCTGAGTGAAAAGAGCTTTTGCGCTGCGGGGATCCAGGAGCACATCATGGAGGTTAAAGGCGAGTGGAAGAAGCTGGAGGACCAGGCGGCGCAGCATCTCAACCACCTGCAGGAGTCCCTCAACTTCTTCCAGTTCTCCACGGAAACCGACGACGTGGCGGCCTGGCTGCAGGACGCCTACCGCCTGGTCTCCAGCGAAGACTTCGGGCACGACGAGTACTCCACGCAGTCGCTGCTGAAGAAACACAGAGGCGTCACCGAAGCCATCGACAAGCATCGTTTCCATGTAGTGGCGCTGCGCAAACACGTGGTGGCGCTGGCTCTGAGATACCGTGAAGAAGAGGTGTGCACACTTCACCTGGAAAGATGTTTTCATTGTTCTCAGTAGGTTTTTTTTTCAAACGGTTTTGTCCTTTCTGTGTCCTCGCCTGTCCCCTGTCTGCAGGAGGTGCAGGTTCGCATGGGAGAGGTGGAGCAACTGTACACAGAGGTCGCTGAGGTCGCGGTGCTGAGGCAGCAGTGGCTTCACGACGCTCTCGCAGTCTACCGCATGTTCAGCGAGGTCAACGCCTGCGAGCTGTGGATCGATGAGAAGGAGCAGTGGCTCGACAAGATGGAGATCCCTGAGAGACTGGAGGACGTGGAGGTGGTGGCACACAGGTGAGGAAAAGGAGGAGAAGAAGATCAGACTTGTTTGAGCCATTTTATGACCCACGCTTTGATTGTTGCAGGTTTGAGAGTCTGGACCAGGAGATGAACAGCCTGATGGGACGGATCCTGGACGTTAATCAGATAGTTCAGCAGCTCCTGGATGGAGGTCATCCATCTTCTACAGAGGTCAGAGGGTGTCAGGACCACCTCAACTCCAGGTACTGAAATACAAAAGCACCAACTGCTACAATCTAAGTCACTGCAGTAGGTCTGACATGTAACGCATGTAGGCGTCACCAAATGTTTATCGCTCGTACTGGTACTGGAGGAAAATATTTTATATAAAGGTCAAAGCAAACCTTAAATATGAAACTGGAAAAATTAAATTTTTTGTGAAAATTCTCTACAGAAGCTGAAACAAAGTTGTTAAAACGAAAAGAAAGATGCAAAACGCTAGCTAAAAAGGCAAGATGCTAGCTTAAAGCTAAATGTAAAAAGACACTTGCTAAAAGGTTTCTAACTGTAGCAAAAGGCCAGGTAAAAACAACTAAAAGCTCGCTAAAAGCCTAAAGTAGAAAATGTCTGACGCGGAATACTAAGAGAAAAGCTAGAAGCTAAAAGTAGCAAAAGGGTAACTTACCGCTAAAAGGGCTAACTAAAAGCTGAAAGCAACAAAACTTAAAGTAACAAAAGGCTAGCTTAAAGTATAAAAAATATCTAGTAGCTAAAAGTAGCAGAAGACTAGCTAAAATAGCACAAGGAGACAAAATTAGAGCCAGTTTATAATGACATTTTTTTAATGAATTGAAGAGACAATTTGTTTTTATGAAGAAATTACTTAAAAATAAAGTTTAATATTTTGTAAAATTTAAGAATGACAAAAACTAAAAGTCACAGCACCCATCTCTTGAATGAGCTGAACCTCTGGACATATGAAAGGCTAAATTAGAGCAAAGTGTGTAGAAGTAGTTTGACAGTAAAGCTATTAAAATATACTCAAATTACATTAAGGGTGCTAACCGACTGGTGTTACCTCATGTGCAACACGTCTCACATGCACACCCCATGTTTTAAATCACAATACCCTCGCTGTCTAGAAGGCAACTCTGACGTCAGTTCACTCAGATGTTCTCTAGCCTTCCTGCCGCCCTGCCACTCTGCCATTACCTCACTCTAGTCCCAGGGATCAGAGTGTGTGTTTATGTGTGAACGGGTCATTCTGGGCTGACTGGGTCAGACCTGCTGGTCTGGAGCAGAATCAAAGGAAACCTTGTGTGACGTCATGCTAATCAGAAAAGGGCTGAAACCACAGCAAAGAACTGGTCCACGGGTCAGAGAGGCTTCCTCAGACCAAACCACGTCATCATAACAAGAAGGTTTATTACAGTGAGAAATAGTAATTAAAGGACATTTACATTACTGCAGCAAGATTGTATCAAACCTGCTTCTGAATTATGAACTAATCATTCATTAGCATAACACTAGTGGCAGTTTTATGATAGTCTAGTGGTTAGGCATAAAAAGATGTCATATCTTTTTGTATAGTTTTTATAATGATAAAAATAAAAATTCCTCCCTGATTCTGCAAACTGAAATCATGCTGCTGTCTTCTGCAAGTAAGACACTGATTGCTCATAACTCAATACACCCACTTTAATTAAATTACACCATTCCTTTAAAGAAAAATTACTTTATACAGCACAGTTCCAAAATAAAAGCCCCATATTCAGTACGGCTGTGATCAAATCTGTTGTTGTCTCTGTAAGACATAACGCTTGAGTTTTTTTTTTTTTTACATTTTTATTACAAGAAATGCATCCTTTAGTTGAGTCTACAACAGTTTTGATTAAAGTTTAGCTGTTTCCACTATATTTAAAATAAAAAGGTTCATGCTCAATCATCCAGGTGTCTAATCCAATAATTCTCAGTCACGTCAGCTGGACAGTTTCTTTTTTTATACATAGAGACGTTTCGCCCTATATCATCAGTCTGACCTGACTGAGAGTTATTGGATTTGACACCTGGATGATTAGGCATGAGCTTTGTTGTCTTGAACCACTTTGGCTGTGGATGCCTGCCTGAGAGGAGCAACAGGGGAACAGGACGGCCCCCAGAAACCATCTTAGCTCCAGAAAACTGGTTGGTCCACTACTGGAACTCCTCTGACTGATGAAGCCCTCCGGATAGAGGGCAAAACGTCAAAAAATAAGAGAAACTGTCCAGATGACCTGACTGAGAATTATTGGATGTATTTAAAATAAATAAAGCCTGTGCAGTTTGACATTTGGTTCTTTTGTTCTCTAAATATAATTTGTTTTATGGGCCTCCAGGTGGAACAGCATTGTGGAGCTTGTGGAGCAGAAAAAAGACCAGCTCGACTCGATGTTACGTCTGCAGAACTACCTGCTCGAGTGCCAGGAGATAAAATCCCAAATACAGGAGAAGAGGAAAGCCATTGACGCCACCCAGTACGTCGGCAGCGATTTGGGAGGGGTCCTGGCTCTGCAGAGACGTCTCTCCACCATGGAGGGGGCCCTGTCGGTCCTGGAGCCCAAACTGCTGCACCTACAGGTACCGAAGGGACGGAGAAATGAGCTTAAGATATAAAAATATTGGATTATTTTCAAACAAAATCATCAAAACAACTTTCCTGTTTGCTGATGTTAGGAGGAAGCAGAGCATCTGGCAACCGCTCACTCGGGTCGAACCATGGAGATTCTTGTTCCCTTCGATGACATCAGCGTGGAGTGGGAGGAGCTTAAGCGGACCCTGCAGGGATGTGAGGACTCGTTGATGGTAGCCAGCCGGCTGCAGAGCTTCATACAGGTGGCGCCATCATTATCATCATCATTATTATGACAATCATAAGAGTTGAGTTGCTGGAAACTAAAGAAGCGTTTCAGATGGGAGGTGAAACTTCAAACCTCCTGGTGTCCTGGATGACTGATGATATTTAGGATCATAAAGTTCACATTTTTGGTCCCAGTGGAAACCACAGCACTTCTCCTACAGATTTATGCAGCTTAGAGCCGTTTGTAAAATTTCACATAAAAGATTTTAAGGTGACAGTTGCTTTAAAGTTTTACCTTCAGAAACAGATCACATTCTTTAAGTATCTTTAAGTGAAATAGTTTTTTATCTTTTAATGACACTGAACAGGTGAATCACTCTTTTATTACCACCCAGCTGGATCACTGTAACTCTGTTGGCCAGGCCAGCTTCTTCTTGTGTCTGCAGCTGGTCCAGAATGCTGCAGCTCGTCTTTAACACCAACAAAAAGAGCTTGAACATGTCTCGCTGCCGCTTCCCTTCATCTCCTGTTTGTTCAAAAGCTTCATCGATGACCTATAAGGTCCTGAATGGACAGACTTCTGTAGACCTGTCTGACTTCCTGCAGCCTCATGTGTCCTCCTTTAGATCTAAACATCATTTGCTTTTAGTTGTGGTCCAAGCTGGTCCACAGAGGTGTTCAGGTCTTTAGCTGTCCCGAGGTCCAGGTTGTTGATCCAGGATGTGGATGCAAAAGGAAATGCGACCCCAGGTTCATCAGACGAATATTGCAACAGGACGGAAAAGAGCCAAGAAAACATCCATGCTGAACTCCAAGGTCAAAGTTTCTGAACGTCACATTCTGAATCATAATGCGCTCCATGAAAGAAAACCCAGGAGGTCTTCACTGTTGGTAGAAAAACAATAAAACTAGACAGGAACATGCTTGTTGACAAGCCCCCAAGTTTCTGGAAGATGTTTCAGCTTCAGTTTAGATGTCACTGAAGGTTTTTTGCTTCAGTCACATCAGGTTTTTGTGTGGAAGGGTACTAAGATTTATTGAGTTTGGTACGTCTGCCTGCAGACATTTCTGCAGCTCTAGCTACAGACTTGTGACCCATCTTTTGTCCCGTCAGGACCTGGACTCGTTCCTCACCTGGCTGGTCCAGACTCAGACGGCTGCTGCTTCCGACCAACTACCCAATGACCTGGTAGAAGCAGAGAAACTCATCAACATGCACGCTGCTCTGAAGGAGGAGATTGGACGGTATGTAATGGACCAACAACAACCTTGTCTTTTAAATGTTTTTTATCTAACGTGTTGCTGCGGCTGCAGGTACGAGGAGGACTACGAGCGCCTGCAGGCCATGAATGAGCTGCTGGAGTCCGAGGACGCTCCCCTGCCTCAGGCCGCCCTGCAGCAGTGGCTCCAGAAGCTTGACGTCGGCTGGAACAAGCTCCTCGAGATGTGGGAGAGCCGAAGAGAAGTTCTGGTCCAGGCCCACATTTTTCACTTGTTCCTGCGAGACGTCAAACAGGCCGAGTCCTTCCTCAACAACCAGGTGAGGGAAAATAGTGTTGGTCAGAACATTTATTAGGTTTGTTGATGGATCTTCACCAGGTACCAGCTCTTCTGGATGACAGATTACTACTTCTCCTAAATTATTTAGCCTTAACATCATTTAACTTCTATATCTCTTTATGC
The DNA here is from genome assembly GCA_031762315.1 of Hypsolebias antenori. Classification (NCBI taxonomy): domain Eukaryota; kingdom Metazoa; phylum Chordata; class Actinopteri; order Cyprinodontiformes; family Rivulidae; genus Hypsolebias; species Hypsolebias antenori. Next base: position 39,996,556 of record JARVGS010001454.1, on the reverse strand, counting down.
ACATATTTCTATGGTTTCTGAAGTAAGTTTTGTTTCAAAACAGATTTGAAATGGGGGGAAAAAAACTGAAAAGCTTCTGTCAATTTGTAATTTATTTTAAATGCTGTGAACATTTTGGATGCAAAAATTAATTTTTGCAGACGTCATGTTTCATTTTCAGTTTAGCTCAAGATTTGACTTTGATTTTGTGCCATAACTGGCTCCAAAGAAAGACAGAGATGTAAAAATGCAACATTTTGCTAAAGATAAATTAGCCATTATACAGCAACAAATGCATTTCTTCATAAAAACAAATGGTTACTTTATTTGTAATTTTTAGCAAGAAATATATTTGACTAAGTCTTAAAATAATTTATGTATTTTATATATTTTTTGTCTAAAAACCTGAATAATTATTGTTTCCCACATGAATTTTTAAAGGTTTTAGTTTTTTTATACAAAGTATCTTTTTTTATTAAAATATACATACATATTTGAAAAGTTTTATCGAAATTAACATTAAATCAGTTATTCATTTTTCTGTATTATTTGTGTGAATATTTGATATTTGTGTGAATGTCAGTGCAGCATCAGAACTGTTTTCCAGGTTTTTTTTTCTGTTCTTTTCTGGGGGTTTTTCTGTTCAGCTGTACTTCATAATTTGTGCTATTTTAACTTTAATGGAAATTTAAAAAAAAGTTACTCCAGAAATATTTAAAAAAAATCTTCAAACCTGCCAAAAACATTGTTTGCTGAAATGTACTTCAGCGAGCTTGCTCTAGTTTTTTGTATCTCTTTTTAGCTTTACCGTACTGTTGCTAATATTAGCTTTTAGCTACAATTTGTTTATAGATTTTAGGTATTTCTATGATTAGATTTTGCTCATTTCATCTTTGAGCTAAAGTTTGCTAAGCATCTTATTTGATCATTTTAGCATTAGCTACTTTTTTGTTCATTTTAGCTTTTAGTTACATTTTACTAATATGTGGCTGTGGTAGCTTGGTGACCAGCGCCATCGTCTTGTAATCCTGAGGTTGCGGGTTTGAGCCCAGGTTGCGTCTGGAGTGTCCGGCATAAAACAATTGCCAAATCTTTCATGCAAGGTAACTTGCTATGGCGACCCCTGAAGGACAGAGCAGCTGACAGAAACTTATTTACAAGTTAAGATTAATTAAGTTTGAATATCAGTTACTGTTAAATTAAATTTATCTTTAGCAATTGTTTTGCTAGTTTTACCTTATTTTAAAAAAAAATTTGTTGCTAGTTTTAGCATTTAGGTAGGATTTTGTAAATGTTGTCTTTAGCTCAAGTGTTGCTTTTTCAACTTTTATCTACAGTTTTGGTTTTTACTTTTTAGGTACAGTTTTACATATTTTATTTTTAACTACCGTTTAACTAGTCTACAATTTGATTAGTTTAGCTAATTTAAGCTTTTAGCTACAGTTTTGCAGTCATTCATTCATCACTCATTACTGAAAATGCTTTTTTTTTTCTGGTTCATTTTATTTTTCATTGTGAGCTCTTACTATTCCTATAAATTTTATCCTCTGACTGGATGAGTTGATGTTGCCTAATGATGCCTCTGGTCGTAACGCTGCAGGAATCAGCCCTCGCTCACGTGGAGCTCCCGACCACAGTGGAGACGGTAGAAGTTGCGATAAAAAAACACAAGGAGTTCACCACCACCATGGAGCTGAACCTGCACAGGATAAAGGCTGTGATTGAAGCGGGAGAAAGTCTGATCAGCCAGAGCAACATCTACTCTGAACGCATCAGGGAGCACATCGACACACTCGCCAACAGGTACCAAAAATGCTTGACATCATGATAAACCACAAAGAGACTCATACCAGAACACCTTGAAGTCATGCTAAACACACAAAGAGATGGGTAAAAAAAACACCTTGACGTCATGCTAAAAACACAGACAGGTACAAAAACACCTGACGTCATGCTAAAAACACAAAGAGATGGGTACCAAAACATCTGACATCATGCTACAAACACAAAGAGACGGGTACCAAAACACCTGATGTCATGCTACAAACACAAAGACATGGCTACAAAAACACCTTGACGTCATGCTAAAAACACAAAGAGATGGGTACCAAAACATCTGATGTCATGCTACAAAAACAAAGAGACGGGTACCAAAACATCTGACATCATGCTACAAACACAAAGAGACGGGTACCAAAACACCTGATGTTATGCTAAAAACACAAAGAGACGGGTACCAAAACATCTGACATCATGCTACAAATACAAAGAGACGGGTACCAAAACACCTGATGTTATGCTAAAAACACAAAGAGATGGGTACCAAAACATCTGACATCATGCTACAAATACAAAGAGACGGGTACCAAAACATCTGACATAATGCTATAAACAAAGAGACAGGGACCAAAACACCTGATGTCATGCTACAAACACAAAGAGATGGGTACAAAAACACCTTGACGTCATGCTAAAAACACAAAGAGATGGGCACCAAAACATCTGATGTCATGCTACAAAAACAAAGAGACGGGTACCAAAACACCTGATGTTATGCATATAAACATCTGACATCATGCTACAAACACAAAGAGACAGGTACCAAAACACCTGATATTATGCATATAAACATCTGACATCATGCCACAAACACAAAGAGATGGGTACAAAAACACCTTGACGTCATGCTACAAACACAAAGAGACTGGTATCAGAACACCTTGACGTCATGCTAAAAACAGACAGGTACAAAAACACCTTGACATCATGCTACAAACACAAAGAGACGAGTACCAAAACACCTGATGTCATGCTACACACACAAAGAGACTGGTACAAAAACACCTTGACATCATGCTACAAACACAAAGAGACTGGTACAAAAACACCTTGACATCATGCTACAAACACAAAGAGACTGGTACAAAAACACCTTGACGTCATGCTACAAACACAAAGAGACGGGAACCAAAACACCTGATATTATGCATATAAACATCTGACATCATGCTACAAACACAAAGAGATGGGTACAAAAACACCTTGACGTCATGCTACAAACACAAAGAGACAGGTACCAAAACACCTGGCATCATGCTAAAAACAACAGTAAGTGTTGCACTGATGTCCTTGTCTCTGCGGGATTTGAACAGTGATGTTTGTAGTTTATTTTCACAAACATTTACTATTTAAGACCCTCAGTAACGGGGACGTCAGAGCACTGCATATTTCTAATGTTTATTCTTACAAAGCGTTTAAACATTATAAGGCTTCTTAAACTCAGACTTTATCTGAAACCGATTTTTAGGCTCAAAGATGGAAGCAGCTGTTAAACCTTTTTTTATTATAAAAACGTTTCAGGCTTTCAAAGCAGAAAGACTCAACCATACCAACGAAACAAAAGACAGAACAGAGAGGCTGGTGTGTTTCATCCACAATTGATCCCTGACCATGAAATGAGAGCGACAGCTGAGGTTTTAGTCTGTTCTTTGTGTAAAAAATGGGGAGGGGGTTCATTAAGGAGTCCCATGTGGATTTTGTTTATATTAACATGAAATCTTGCACTGGGGTCTTAAAGGTAGAGTTAAACCAACATCATCAATTTGATTTCTTTGTCAAATAACTGGCCATTAGTGCAAACATTAAATGTGTTTGTATAAACAAAGAAGCCAGTTTGTGGGGTTTAGTTTCAATGTTTTTATTCTTCTTTTGAAATGCAGCATGTTTCGCTTATTTCACCTAGTTTAAATAAGAATATATTGTTTTTAAATTTTTTTTGCTTTCATGTTTTTCTGCCCTTCTTTAATGTAATATTTTTGTCCTCTTCTCATATTTTGATTTTTATGTAGTGATAAAACCTGCTTCCATGAAAGGCAGGAAATAATCATGGAACTTCTTGTGTTTGTTCACGTGTTTCTGTGTCCATCTTTTTAGTAAAATATCTCAGGAATCAGTGGGCAGATTTGAATTAAACATCTGGAAGGTAATCAATGGATATACATCTACAACTGATTACCTTTTGGAAACAATCCAACTCAAGATGACCACCACACATGATTGGCCTCAGCTAACATTGAAATGGCTATAAGTCAGTGAAACTGGAAAATACTGAGCTCAAGTTTGGCGTGGTGGTAGCTGAGAATCACCCACAACACAAACTCTGAGTGCTAACCAATCATTTAACGTCTTTGTTTGAAACTCTTTGTCCAAAACATGCGAGGCAACGTGCTAAATGCATTCCCTCGATGTGCACTACTTTCCTGTTTCCTTTCTTTTGATTTTGTTTTCTGTTTTTAATCATTGTTTTGTTCAGGCGTTTCATGATGACATCTAAGACAGAATTACAATTACATGATTGTCTTTCATCATGTCACTGAGCAGAAAACCTGATGTTGATTCCTTGTAATGTAGCTACAAGCTCCTGACCGATGTCAACTCAGATTGTCAAGTATCTGGCTCCAGATCAAACGTTAAATTGTGACCGTAAGAGTCAATAAAAATGTTTTTCTTAACTTCCTGTTACAACCAAAACAGCACACTATTTTTTATTTTATTTTCACAGCTATCATTCTTCTGCAGCGTTCTTTCGTTGTCCAGAATTTAATGACGGGCGTTTCTGCTGGAAAAAAAACATGTGATAGACCCAAGCTCAGAAAATACGAGTGAAGCTAAGAAATATGAAGAAACTCCTCAAAAATACAATAACAAACAAGTTAAATTACTGTACCATCAAAAATGTTGACATCATTTTAAACAAAAACTAAACCCCACAACACATGGACATGCAGTCGTCTTTTCTTCTTCTTTCAGCTGCTCTCTTCTTCAGGGGTCACTATGTCGCACGAAGAATTGGCAATTATTTTTTACGCCGGATGCCCTTCCTGGTGCAACCACAGACCACCGAGCTACCACAGCTTTCTATGTGGAGCAGAGAGCTGCCAGCTAGGGCACCTGGGGGAGCAGATGGGGAGTCAAGGGCTTTGCTCAAGGGCCCAGAGTGAGGCAAATGAGGGTGGGGACAGGTGTGGGTGATGTTGTCGGTACTGGGAGTTGAACCAGCGATCACAGGCCCAACTTTAACCTCTGTGCCACCACTCCCTCCACATATGGTCGTCTTATTGTGGTAAATTCTGGTTCCTGTAGCGTTTCATAAAATCTTTTTCCTCACTCTTTCAGGGGAAACCAGAACAGACAACTGGCTCAGCAGTGGCTGGAAAAGCTGAACGACCAGTGGGAACTTCAGAGATTTCTGCAAGACTGTCACGAGGTAGGAAGCTTCATACTGCCCTGACGCTGCTCGATAATCCAGGTAGAAGAATCGAACAAGGTTGAGTCAGGTCCTCTGGATAGATTCTTCAAAGTACAATCTATACAGAGG
>JARVGS010001454.1:39950077-39964083 GCA_031762315.1 Hypsolebias antenori | reverse complement strand
GCCAGTTGAGGTGGTTTGGTCATCTGGTAAGGATGCTCCCTGGGCGCCTCCCTAGGGAGGTACTTCAGGCATGTCCGATTGAGAAGAGACCCTAGGGAAGGCCCAGGACACATTGGGGAGACTATGTCTCTCACTTGGTCTAAGAACGGCTTGGAGTTCTCCCAGAAGAGCTGGAAGAGGAGGCTATGGAAAGAGATGTCTAGACCTCCCTGCTCACGATGCTGCTTCCGAGACTTGACTTCAGAAGAATCTGAAGACAATGGATGGATGGATGGATGGATGGATGAATGGATGGATGGATGGATGGATGGATGATACTGATCTGTCCTATTAAGTAATATTAGTGTGTACTTTTTGTTCGAGTATCATTTTAGAAACATTAGAATTCTTGGGTCTTTGTGGGAATTCTTCGATTCTTATCATTCTCCTAGGTGTGTTTGTGGAAAATCTATGAAAAGCATTTGTCATTAGCTTGTTTGCTGTGAATTTAAATTAAAAACAAAAATGATGGTGCATTCAAAGACAAATAAAAATTCTAAATCTTCATCATGCAGCTGGCACAAATACTTTTAAAGAAGTCAGCGGTACAAAGTAATTCTGATGATTATTAACTCCTGTCTTCCTGAAGTGAACAAAGCTATAAAACTGCTCACTGATAAAATATCTGTGAACGACAAATCAAAACAAGAAAGTTCATGCTCAATAATACAGGTACCAGATCCAATAATTCTCAGTCGGGTCATCTACAAATCAAAACATTAAAACTGGAAGACTTTTGGCTTTCCTTCTATAAGCTGTGAATCCATCATGATGAAAAGTTGAAGTTCGAATGGGATGAAATTGACACAGTTTGATAAAAAAAAAAATTTGAGTCAGTATGACACAGAAATCCTGCACAAACATGAACATATCATTTAGCTGGTTCAGATACCCAAAAATATTCCCACAAGATTTATAGTTGTAACCTTCTACTTCACTAGTTTTGTCCAAAGAGGGTGATTATGTGAAGGCGCCTGATCTGGAAAAAGTTTCATTCATTCAACTTTTATTTAGGCAGGTTAATCCCATTGAGCCTCAAGGACTCATTTACAAGAGAGACCTGGTTTCAACAAAGAATGATGACAACAGTGAGAATAGACTTTCCTTTGACAATCAACAATAGACAGTCATGAGAGGCATACAGTTGTTTTTTAATAAGTTTAAAAAAAATGTCAAAATAGCAAAACAGATAGATTATAAGTCAAATGTAGAAAACTAAAAACAGGAACATGTCTGCATTGCTTTTTGCCAGGATTCCAACATATTCTGTCAGGACTTTGTTTTGTAAATAAAGTTAAATAACTCAAAAAGTATAAAAGTTGCAATCATGTGGTGTAGTTTTTTTTTTTTGCGAGGGGAGAAACTGTAAAGAGGAGAACACGGTGCAAATGCTGACTCAGAGGCCATGGACGAGAAGCCAAAGTGAAGAAGCTCCTGGCAGCACTTCAGCTCAGCTGTTTGTTTTATTTCTAACATACATGAACACACGCAGACGCTACCAGACCAGTGTGGATCAGACGTGTGGCAGAATCAAACGTAAAGTAACGGAGCGGGGAATGGAAGAAGTGGTTTCCTTTATGGGGCTTCAGAATGGGAGGATGAACAAAAGAGGACAAAAATGTAAGAAGCTCAGAGAAAGAAGGGGGAAGGGGAGTTGGTGGAAATTTATGAGGCTCTTTCATGTCGATGTGGTTTAATCTCTTTACACACACAGACGTGCGCACCCCACCCTAAACAAGCTCTGTGTCGTCTGCACATTACTCTGCATTTTTGTGTAACCTCATCCGATCATCTTTTCCTTATAATTAGTTTGATCTGAATGTTTTAATTTATAATTTGTAAAAGTATAAAAAGAAAAGCTAAGTTGTCACTCATCTTAGCAGAGCCTGAGCTGACGGCACTTCTTCTTGATGTTTTTAAATGTGTGTTTTTTTTTACCTTTATTTATTAGTTATTTCAGTATTCTTTTAATGTTGCTTTATTTACTGATTTTAGATGATTTTATCCTATTTTAGGAGTGATGCATGGATGGGATGGCATGACAAGAATATTTATATTAAATAAAAAAAAAAACAGAAAACCTACATTTAAGATTTAAAGTAATTGTACTTTTGTACCAAGATAATTAATCCTGTTAATTTAAAACAAGTTTTTCTAATTAAACATTAAAATAACAGACAAATCCCAGCAGTTTTATTTAGTTTGGTTTAATCTTGATGTAAATACAGCTTTTTGTTACATGGAAACATACAATACTTGCTCATTCATTCTGTCGTGACCTTTAACCTTCAACCCTTCAACTGAGGCCTTGAGCCTTTTATTTTGTCTTTTCTCTGAGCGTTGCACAGCCTGACCTTCGGGGTGAATCTGCTGCCAATCCTGGGAAGATTGACAACTGTTGTATTAAATGGTTTCCATTTCAGAAAAATAGTTTGGAAATGACTCTATTATCCTTCACATTATTAATATTTCTGATTTTCTAACATTTAAATTTTCTTTTTTTTTTTTTATTATTATTTGTTTGAGTCAGTACACTACCTCACCATTGAAACGGTGCGTTTTCTCTTGTGCTCCCACCACAGGAGGGTCAGCAGCTGATCAAGGAGAAGCCAGAACTGAGCCCGGTGGTCCGGAAGAAGCTGGAGGAGATCAGAGAATGTTGGCAGGATCTGGAGAGCACCACTCAGGCCAAAGCCCGCCAGCTTTTCGAGGCCAACAAGGCGGACCTGCTGGTTCAGAGTTACGAGAGCCTGGACCAGAGACTGGGCCAGCTGGAGGATCAGCTGGCCTACGTAGACCAGGGACAAGACCTCACCACTGTCAACAAACAGCTCAAGAAACTACAAGTACGTGGACTTTCCCTGGTTGACCCAGAAACACGCTGGTTAAATATTCTCTTTGTTTAAGGGTTTAAACATTTTCTGAGCTCTCATTGAAGAAATCTAGTTTTTCCCGCTCTCATAAGTAGGTTGGATATTTTTAATCAAAAAAGGAATAATTAGTTTTACAGCAAAGAAATTTAGAGCACATTTTATTTTATGGACTACAGTTGGTACGTTGATTTATTTTAGGGGAGACTTTAGCATCAGCTGCTGTTTCTCCTCTTTCTTTCTTTCTTTATTTTATTTTTTAGTTATTTTAGGCCTTTTTGAGTGCAGCAAGCAACTAAAAAGTTGTTCTTGTATCATATTTTTATTCCCTTCAAACATTTATTGCTTTTTTTCTTTTAAGTTCAGCTCAGATTTTCTCCTGAGCACATGGGATGTTTATGTTTCCATTTCGGCCTCGTTATGTTAATACAGAGACAAAAACATTGTGTTAAAAATGACCAACAGTAGCATTTGTTGTCATGGGGATGTAAAGTTTTCTGTTTAGCTCTTCCTCCCATGTCATTCACTCATATGTTCATGCACTAATTTCTAACTTGTGTTGGTAATTTAGGTTGAATTCATCAGCGTTCACGCAAACCCAGGTAGCTTTTAGTCCAGTTTCATCCCAACATCACTTTACTAATGGGAAAAAAAAAATTATGACCGGGATCTTATAGTTTTATTTTATTTTACCCAATGATTTCTGTCTTACCTGCGTCCAGATGGAAGCCAGCTGAACTCACCATGGAGTGGGTGATCAGGATCTGCCAGAATCAGCCTGGCCTTGTTCAGTGAGGTTCTGTAGGACTATGCCAGCAGTTTTGCTGCACGTCCTGACAATCCCCGAGAGTTTGTTCCTTTTCTTACATGTTGAAAATTCAAACCAACAGACGAATGTAAAAGTGAAAACACACTCATTAAAACATGAATAAAACATTCTCATGAAAGTAAATTCAACATCAAAACCACAGAGCTTCCGATAAAATTGTGATTTGGCGCTATATAAATAAACTGAACTGAAATTGAATTGAGAGAGTAAGGAAGGTTCACAGGTTGGTGCGAGAGCATCAGGTTGGACCAGGATGAAGAGGCAAGTGGGATCTTTGCAGCCGTTATGTGTATATGAAGAAGGCAGGTTTTAGGATGAAGGTCCAAGGTAAGCCTCAAACTTGAAGAACACAGGGAACAGAATTTCATCTGCGAGGGGCACAAGGTCAACAGAATTATTTCACATTATCTTAATGTGCACCAGGAACTCACCGTTAGTAGACGACATCTCAACGCCATCCTCTGGCAGCCCTGGTCCTTAAATGCACGTGACTCATTAGAAATGAAACTCCTCCCTGCCACTCAGGAGCTGCAAAAAGCTGATGTGAACACAAACAAAACTGGATTCTCTACAGAGGGACACTGCAGTTTTAAGACAAACTTGTCTGCCCAGACAAGCGGTTACATATTATCAAGTTTTTAAATCACTTGTATGTAGAGTTGAAGAAGAGGTTCTCGTTTTCTGTATTTGACCATTAACCTGTTGTTACCTGTTTAATTACACGTTGTGATGTTGGCATGAAACCTCTGACTCTGATGCTTCGGAGGAGTCCGACTGTTGCACCTGGGCTTTATTCGTTCTTTACCTCATCTTTTCACCAGACATCTCCCACTCTCTAGCTGCTTACAGCTTCTTTAACTGGCTGCGTTTAGCACTGCTTTACTGCACTAGCTGAACTCCAAACTGCTCAGCATCCGTCCTGGCATGGGGTACAGAAGCCTTCACTACACCTCATGCTGTTTTCAGGTGTTTGTTTCATCATATGTCTCCTTTTTTATTTAAATTTTTTTTTTCTGCTTTGAGCTTTCGTCACTGGAGTTTAGGTTTGTTTTAATGAAATGTTCCGTTTCCAAAGAAAAGAGTTTCACACAATATCTGATCACATATTTATTGTAAGTTAAACGCGTGTCATTTTTGTTTTCAAGTTCAAAAGCCATGGGTACACAAGTAAAAAAAATAAATAAAAAACTTAAAGTTTACAAACGTCACTGTTACATTTCTGTTTTACTATTTTCATCATCTGACTTTTATCCTTTCTCGCCTGGACGTATTTTTTCTACCCATGCTGAATCGACTCCCTTCTCTTTTGTTTCAATACCTTCCCCTCTTCCCTCCCGCTCCTCTTCCTCTCCGTCAGACCATGGAAACCCAGATGGAGGAGTGGTATAAGGAGGTGGGGCAGCTCCAGGGGCAGGCAGCCTCTGTCCCACAGCAGACTCAGGTCAAGGAGACGGTCGCTGAGCGACAGGTTGCCGTGGAGACGAGGATGGCACGTTTGATCGAGCCGTTGAAAGAGAGGCGACGCATTCTTCTGGCGTCTAAGGATGTCCATCAAGTCGGGCGAGACCTGGAGGACGAGATTGTGAGTCGGAGACGCAAACAGACTCCCAAGAAGTCTTCTGAGAGCAGTACCCAATTTTTTGGACTATAAGGCGCACCAGATTATAAGGCACATTAAGCAAAACAAAACAGATAAGTCAAACTTTATTCAACTCATTCACAATAACTCTCAACATTGTTCACTTGTACCACATAAATTCGCTTCAAAGTCAGTAAGCACAACCAGAATTAATACATAAGACGCACCTGATTATAAATCTCACTGTCAGTTTTTGAGAAAATTAAAGGATTTTAAGTGCGTCTTATAGTCTGAAAAATATGGTAATCTGTCGTATTGCAGGCTTGTTGAGTCATACATTGATTCATGTGTTTACAATTAAGTTAACAGTACACAAAGTTCACATTTTCGTGGCAGTCAACTGACATAAATGGAAGATAATGTGCACAAAGTGAACTTCACGTCCTAAAACATCTGCAGGGTCTCTCAGTTTCTAAATGATTTGAAGGCAAATAATCTACAACACCATTTGCTCAGGGGCCAGAATTTTCTGAGCAGTTTTTGTCAGGGCCGGCCTTTGAGTCAAGAAACTACAACAAACAACGGCCAAATTAATAAGAATAATAGTATAAATAAGAATAATAGTACTTCCCTAATGTTAAGAGTTTAGTGTCTGAGGGGAAAAAAAAAAGTTCATTTTCCCATTAATTAAACATATTTCATCAGAAAAAGTTTGCTCCTAAAATTAGTGGTGGGTATCAATCCCAGTACCAGCCTCCATTACTTATACTTTTACTCCTAAAAACACCCTGATACTTAGGACTGATACTACTTTAATGCTTGATGATGTCATTTTCTTTTCCACTTGGCAAAGAACCAATGGGGGGAAAAAGTCCATAGTTTAGAGATTTTTTTAAGACAAACAGGTGATGTTAAGGTTTCATACCGTTTGCTGTGTTCTTAATAAAATAAATTTATTTCTAAAGTCTTTATGTAAAGTTTAGGTACCAACTCATTAACTGCTCAGCATCGGTACACAGTTCCGGCAAGTACCCTAACTCAAGTTCTTGTACTTGGTCTGATAGAAACTAGTTTCAGGACAGCCCTACCTAACATACACTCACCGGTCAACTGCTTGTGAAGACAAACAGCTAATCAGCCAATCACATGGAAGCAACTCAATTCATTTAGGCATGTAGACGACCTGCTGGAGTTCAAACCAAGCGTCAGAACAGGAAGAAAGAAGAATTAGTGACTTTGAACATGTTCGTTGGTGCCAGATGTGCAGGTCTGAGTATTTTCAGAAACCGCTGATCTTCTGGGATGTGCATGCTCATCTAAATCATCTTTAGGGAATACAGAGACTAGTCTGAAAAAGAGAAATTATCCAGTGGGCAGCCTTGTTCCAACTAAGATCTGGAGAATCTCTGAATGCACAACGTGTCCAACCTTGAAGCTCATGGTCCACAGCAGCAGAAGACCAGAGCACCGCTGTCCGCTAAGAACAGAAACTGAGGCTACACAGACTCACCAACGCTGGACAGAGTGAGACTGAAAACACGTTGCCTCGTCTGATGAGTCCTTGCAGCTCACTGCTTTACAACATTTAATCTTGTGTTCTGTGGTGGCACCTATGACCAGAAGCAAATTTTACAAAATAAACATAAAGCGCATGCAAACTCACAAGTGTTCACTTCTGTGTGGTCCTAGCTGTGGATTCAGGAGCGTCTGCCGCTGGTCATGTCTCAGGAGCATGGTTCCACGCTGCAGGCCGTCCAGCAGCTCATGAAGAAGAACCAGGTGAGAACATCAGAACAGGTTATTACTCATGCAGAATAATAAATGCCAGAGGTGTGGACTCTATAATTGATTTGTCTTCAAACGTAGATGCTTCAGAGGGAGCTTGAGGGCCACAGGAGCAGAATCGACGAAGTCCTGGAGAGGGCGGGGATCATCGCCTCCATACGCAGCCCAGAGGCCGACTGCGTCAGGGCCGGGCACGACCAGCTGGCTCAGCTGTGGGATCTGCTGTGGGCCGAGACGGAGCGGAGGCAGCTGATTCTGGATGCCATGTACCAGGCCCAGCAGTACTACTTCGACACAGCCGAAGTGGAGGCCTGGCTGAGCGAGCAGGAGCTGCACATGATGAACGAGGAGAAGGGGAAGGTGGCTGAAATATACTATTGAAACTGTTAACTATTCGTTAGAAACTTCTCGGAAACCCTCCTGTTTGTGTCGTTTTGCTCCTGTAGGACGAACCGAGCACACTGCAGCTGCTGAAGAAACATCTGCTCCTGGAGCAGACCATCGAGGACTACGCCGAGACCGTTGGTCTGCTGTCACAGCAGTGTCGACAGCTGCTGGAGATGGGACACCCGGACAGGTGAATATCTGTTTTACTCTGTTTGTCTTTTATGCTCCATTTAGCTTATTTTAGTTTATAGCTATGGGGGTGCTGTGGTAGCTCAGTGGTTAAGTGCCATAGCCTCGTGATCAATCCCAGGTTGTGTCAGGACGGGATGCTGGTGTAAAACAATTACAAAATGTTTCATGGAAGTTCACTTGCACTTAGGACCCCTGCAGAAGGTAGTAGCCACATGAAACTTATTTTCATCAATGATTTTGCTAATGTTAGCTTTGAGCTACATTTTTGCTAAACTACACTTTTAGTCATCCATCCATCCATCCATCATCTTTTACTGCTTCTTCCTTTTCTATTCATGGGGGTCACTGGTGCCCAAAGCCAACAGTCACTGTGTGAGAGGTGGGGGACTCCTGGACAGGTCTCCAGTCCATCACAGGGACACACAGAGACAAACGAGACAAACAACCATTCACTCTCTCACTCACACCTAGAGTCCATTTAGAGTTACAATCAGTCTAACATGCATGTTTTTGGTCTGTGGGAGGAAACTGGAGTACCCGGAGAAAACCCACAGAGAGAACATGCAAACTCCGCCCAGAAAGGTCCCGGGCTGGGATTTGATCCGGTGACCTTCTCGCTGAGGGAACAACTCTACCAACTGAGCCTCTTTTAGTTATGGCTTTGCTAAACTGAGTTATTAGCTACAAGCTAGGTTGTTTTAGATTTTAGCTACTGTTTTAGACATTGTAGCTATTCGCTACTCTTGCTGGTTGTAACGTTTAGCTGTTCTGCTCATTTTAAATTTTTAGCTACTGTTTTGTTAGTGTTAGATTTTGTTATTGTTCTGTCAGTTTTACATATTTTAGCTTTTAGCTACTTTTTATTGGTTTAAACTTTTTGCTAATTTTCAGATTTATTTTTGTGCCAATTTTAGATGCTTTTTAACTTATAGATACTGTTCTTGTCAGTTTATGCTTTTTACTACGGATCTGCTTATTTTAGTGTTTAGCTACTGTTTGGCTCATTTTAGTTCTTTAACAAATTTCAGCAAAGTAATTCAGCACGCAGCAATCATGCTGCATTTTTACAGAAAATGCTAAAGTTTTGTGTCAAACTGAAATTCTGATGTTGCCAGATGCCTTTAAATATTTGTTGTCTGTTAATGTTACAGATAGAGGTGTACCTGTTAAAAACATTGTGGACCCTTCTTTTGTTTCACCTGTTTATTTTGTCTGCTCCACAGCGAACAGATCAGCAAGCGTCAGTCGCAGATAGACCGTCTGTACGTGTCCCTGAAGGACCTGGTGGAGGAGAGGAAGAGTCGCCTGGAGCAGCAGTACTGGCTCTATCAGCTCAACAGGGAGGTGGACGAGCTGGAGCAGTGGATCGCTCAGAGGGAGGTGGTCGCCAGCTCACCTGAACTGGGTCAAGACTTTGAGCACGTCACTGTAAGTTTGTTCACAGATGGTTTCTGTGGATGAGGAGCAGGTTTTTACTTACTGAAATGACACCTTGGCTTGTTTGAAACATGCTTTTTGAACTAACTTAAGCCATGACGGGATCACCCTCTAAGCTTGTATAGACTTTGATTTGAAAGTTTATTCATGAGCTTTATTTTGATAGTGCATATTAATGAGTAACTTTCTGTACATTTAAAGAGATTTTTTTTTTTTTAAATATCCAAGCTAGTTGTTATTTCTGTTTGCTCCTGAGGCTAAACTCTGAACTCTTTATTTCACTTTATTCTACTTGATTTGATCAAATCTAATCAGAGATAATGACAGTATTCAGAATTTGTCTGCTGAGTCACTGGTTGCTATGGTGATTCCCTCCTTTTTAGAGGCAGAGGCGGGAATCACCATAGCAACAGAGAAGGAACGAGGAATTAATATTTGAGCTTCAAAGAAACAGTTGTGTTTATTTTTTAAATCTGCCCTTTATTGTCTAAATAATCTGACAGGTAACCATTTCAAACTTATCGTTCAACTTTGAAGAAAATATTTAGAGCTTAATTTAATGGGAAGAAATTGAGTTTGGGTGAATACACTCTCCATTCTGATGTGATTCGAAAGAAAACTGAGTCCTGTCACTGTGGGAGATGAGATGAGTAGAAGAAGGCAAAAATAAAATGTTTTTATGTGTAAACTGAACTAATGGAGGAGGAACTGTGGATTAAAAATATAGTTGAAATTTTAAAACTTAAGTTTAAAATTCAGAGTAATCTAGACTAAATGTTTTATGGTAAAGTCTTTCAAAACATCTAAAAATATGACTGTGTAAAACCCATTAAAATATATTTAAATGCAGTTTCAACCAAATGAAGTTGGGCTTTAAAAAATTTTTTTGTAATAAATGCCTGATTTATTAAATTTTTTTCTACTTCTATCAACATATGATGTAAAGAAACCAAGTCATTGCACACTATACCTGAATGAGCTGTGTGTATATTGTCAGCCACCAGTAAAAGTGGGTGAACATGTAATTGTAATGTCTTTCCGTGTGAATTTGTATTTTGATTAAACTCTCAGAAAGTATGGATGTACATTTACAATCTTAGCAAACACCCAAGTTGTTACAATCGTATATGTTTTATAGATATTGAGCTAAAATTGTGTGTGGTAATAGCCGAGAGTCATTCCCAACACATACTCAAAAATCTTCTGAGATTTTAGTTTAAACTTTGGCATGCAAAGCAGCATAGATATGCATACCTTCAAGAAATGCCACTTTTTGTTTAGTTTAGTTTTTTTGTTTGATTTACCTTAATGCCATAGACAGGAATCGTACTGAGTATTATAACAGAAAAAAATGAAATGATAAAACAAGGAAAACAATAACCTCTCTTCCTGCTGCACCTCCAGGTCCTGCAGGAGAAGTTTACAGAGTTTGCATCGGAGACAGGAAATGTTGGGCAGGAACGAGTGACGGTTGTCAACCAGATGGTGGATGAGCTCATAGACTACGGCCACGCCGAGGCGGCGACCATAGCTGAATGGAAGGACGGGGTGAACGAGTCCTGGGCCGACCTGCTGGAGCTCATGGAGACCCGAGCTCAGATGCTTGCAGCGTCGCACCAGCTGCACAAGTTCTTCTCTGACTGCAAAGAGGTAAAAGGCAAAGCTCCTGTGTTACAGCTCTTCTTAAAAACACTTTATGAAAATATTTTTTTTTTATCTTTTGTCCTTGGTGGATGAAACTAACATGGATGTGCTCCTTTTTGTTGGTTTACAGGTCTTGGCTCAGATTGAGGACAAACATCGACGGCTACCCGAGGTTCGGGCTCGGCAGGGCAGCACGTCCAACACCAGCACCCTGCAGAGACTCCTTCACAGCTTCGAGCAGGACATCCAGCTGCTGGTCACACAGGTAGAGCAACACAAACACAAACAAACATGCAAACGTTACCCGCTGCAGCTTTAGTGTGAAGACGTTGTGCCTAATTGCTGTTCTTGCTGAGCTGCTCTTTTTATTTATTCTTTGGTAAAACTACTTGATATTTATCTCTTGTTGCTGTGAGGTGAAGGCAGATAATATGTGGGTTTGTGGGCCTGTCTGTTAGCAAAATATCTCATGAACCACTTGACGGAGTTTATCAATAACCGCAAAAAATAATAATTGGATGCAAATCTACAATTGATTTAGATCTGAAGTTAATTCAAGATGGCTCCCGCATCACCAAAAATACTATCACTCTGCCTAATGTACAGATATTTTACTCAAATTGAGTGTGGTGGTAGCTGAGAGTCATCCACAGCACATTCACTGAGTGTAACATCTCATAAAACATTATTTTCAAAGATTAAGTAATATCTCATCTCTGGTCTTAAGATGATTTTAGTCCAAAACTCAGGCTGGAATGGTGGCGGGCGATATGCATTCATTGAGAGATGTCTAGGCGTTGGAGTTAGTATTTATTCACGGATAAAAGTGCAAGATGTTTTAATTTCTATATGCACATGAGGCAGTGGTGATCAGTTAATTCTCTTATCCATGGGTTCTCAAAAGTTTTGGGTCTGGAAAATAGAAACCTTTCCAGAGACGCCTTCATAAAACTCATGCTGATTAAAAATCCAACAATGTTCAGTCAGGTCGTCTGGACAGTTTCTTGTTTTGATGAGACGTTTCGTCCTTTATCCATAGGACTTATTCAATCAGAGGAGCCACCAAACAAACTGATTCCCACAAACTGCTCAATTTATAGTGGAAAAAAAACAGTTTGCTGGTGCAAAGGGTCACCACTGTGGAGGCTGCTGTTTGTGGGAATCAGTTTGTTTGGTGTCTAAAAAAAGTTAAGTCTGGTCCTCTGGACATTCAAAAAAAAAAAAAAGAAAGAAACAACAACAACCAAAAAAAAAAATTTGTAAAAGCATTTCGTCTTTCATCTGAAAGACTTCTTCAGTCTGAGTTGATGGTCCTCCTTGATCATGTGAGCAGCTGGTCTTGGCTGTCAGCAGCAAACTGGTTGAGGAAGTCTTTCGGAGGAAAGACGAAACGTTTCTACAATTTTTTTGTTTTGCTTTGTTTTTTGAATGCCCAGAGGACCAGACTTAGCTTTAATAGATTTTTCTACCAGGATTATTGAGCAAGCGTCAGGATAGATTGTTTGGTGTATCCTCAGATGGATGAAGTCCTTTGGATGAAGGACGAAACATCTCAGCAAAGAAGAGACCGTCCAGATGATCTGACTGAACATTGTTGGATTTTTACCTGAATTATTGAGCATGAACTTTTGTGCTTATTAAAAATAATTTACTGCTGTTTTAACCCCTAAATGATGATAGTCTTTTTTGTTTGTTTTAAGTATATTTGTTTTCCTGTTGCATTGATCCCGCATGTGTTCATGGACATTTTGAAACGCATGTATGACATAACTAATAATATATTGTCATTTGGGCGGCTGTGGCTGAGTGGTTAGAGCAGTCGCCCTCTAATGCAAGAGTTGGGGGGTTCGAATCCACCAGCAGTCACATGCTGAAGTGTCCCTGGGCAAGACACTGAACACCTCATTGCCTCCAATGTGTCCCATCGGTGTCTGAATGTGATAAAGCTCTGATTAGTTTCTTTAGAACGATTTGTTCAACTAACTTTGTAGAGATCTAGTAGATGATGCATGAATGGGTACATGAGGCACAGATTGTAGTGTAAAGAGCTTTGAGTATCTTGATCAGATAGAAAGGTGCTTTATAAGTACAGTCCACTTACCATTTGTTTTGTGGTCCTCTGAGCTACAGCTCGCTGACCCCTGGGGGGTCCTGGGACCCCACTTTGAGAACCTCTGCTCCAGTTGAATTGCTTTAAATCTACCCAAGTGATCTGTACAGAATTAATAGGTTAGTTCTTAAATCTTGTGTCTGAGTTTTTTCAGGCAGAACTACCTCTTTACTTTTTTAAAGCTTTATCAAATCTGCTTCGTGCACGTGGGATACAAAAGTGGCACAGTGGTGCAGAACCACAGCGGCTCCGTGCAGCTCTGGTGTCATTACACCCTGACTGAACGCAGCAGGTGCTTTTTTTTTTTTTGTGCGTCAGTTCCAAAACGAGCTGCCGTTTTCCCCTCGTGGGGTGTAGTAGCTTTCGTCTGAAGCGTTCCTGCTCCGTCAGGTGCGTCAGCTGCAGGAGAGCGCAGCCCAGCTGAGGACGGTGTACGCGGGCGAGAAGGCCGAAGCCATCGCGTGTCGGGAGCACGAAGTGATGCAGTGCTGGAAGGAGCTGCTGACTTACTGCGAAGAGTGTCGACTGCAGATCACCACCGAGACGGACAAGCTGCGATTCTTCAGCCTGGTCCGAGACCAGATCATGTGGATGGACTCCATCATCTGTCAGATCGGCACAGGAGAAAAGCCCAGGTATTGAACTGAGCAACCATCCTGCTTCTGAACGGGTTAATAAGATGTCCATGTGCTCAGCAGATGTGAGCGCTTGTCTGTGAAGGTCTGACTTCCTGTGTGCTCTGTGGTTCCTGCAGGGACGTGTCCTCGGTCGAGGTGCTGATGAACTATCACCAGAGCCTGAAGAGTGAGGTGGACGCTCGCAGCCAGAGCACGCTGGAGTGTATAGAGATGGGAAAAACACTGCTGGCTGCTAGGAACCCTGCAGCTGAGGAGGTGACATGATGACAACATCCATCCATTCATCCATCCATCTATCCATCCATCCATCCATGTATCCATTCATCCATCATTCATTCATCCATCCATCATCATTCATCATCATCCATCCATCATCCATTCTTCCATCCATCCATCATCCATTCATCTATCAACCATACTTTCATTCATCATCAATCCATCATCAATCATCATCCATCCATCATCCATTCATTCATCATCATTCATCATCCATCCA